>CALYDF020000204.1:0-33180 GCA_944474145.2 Dicrocoelium dendriticum
GGGGGGGGGGGGGGGGGGGGGGGGGGGGGGGGGGGGGGGGGGGGGGGGGGGGGGGGGGGGGGGGGGGGGGGGGGGGGGGGGGGGAGGGGGGGGGGGGGGGGGGGGGGGGGGGGGGGGGGGGGGGGGGGGGAGGGGGGGGGGGGGGGGGGGGGGTGGGGGGGGGGGGGGGGGGGGGGGGGGGGGGGGGGGGGGGGGGGGGGGGGGGGGGGGGGGGGGGGGGGGGGGGGGGGGGGGAGGGGGGGGGGGGTGGGGGGGGGGGGGGGGGGGGGGGGGGGGGGGGGGGGGGGGGGGGGGGGGGGGGGGGGGGGGGGGGGGGGGGGGGGAGGGGGGGGGGGGGGGGGGGGGGTGGGGGGGGGGGGGGGGGGGGGGGGGGGGGGGGGGGGGGGGGGGGGGGGGTGGGGGGGGGGGGGGGGGGGGGGGGGGGGGGGGGGGGGGGGGGGGGGGGGGGGGGGGGGGGGGGGGGGGGGGGGGGGGGGGGGGGGGGGGGGTGGGGGGGGGGGGGGGGGGGGGGGAGGGGGGGGGGGGGGGGGGGGGGGGGGGGGGGGGGAGGGGGGGGGGGGGGGGGGAGGGGGGGGGGGGGGGGGGGGGGGGGGGGGGGGGGGGGGGGGGGGGGGGGGGGGGGGGGGGGGGGGGGGGGGGGGGGGGGGGGGGGGGGGTGGGGGGGGGGGGGGGGGGGGGGGGGGGGGGGGGGGGGGGGGGTGGGGGGGGGGGGGGGGGGGGGGGGGGGGGGGGGGGGGGGGGGGGGGGGGGGGGGGGGGGGGGGGGGGGGGGGGGGGGGGGGGGGGGGGGGGGGGGGGGGGGGGGGTGGGGGGGGGGGGGGGGGGGGGGGGGGGGGGGGGGGGGGGGGGGGGGGGGGGGGGGGGGGGGGGGGGGGGGGGGGGGGGGGGGGGGGGGGGGGGGGGGGGGGGGGGGGGGGGGGGGGGGGGGGGGGGGGGGGGGGGGGGGGGGGGGGGGGGGGGGGGAGGGGGGGGGGGGGGGGGGGGGAGGGGGGGGGGGGGGGGGGGGGGGGGGGGGGGGGGGGGGGGGGGGGGGGGGGGAGGGGGGGGGGGGGGGGGGGGGGGGGGGGGGGGGGGGGGGGGGGGGGGGGGGGGGGGGGGGGGGGGGGGGGGGGGGGGGGGGGGAGGGGGGGGGGGGGGGGGGGGAGGGGGGGGGGGGGGGGGGGGGGGGGGTGGGGGGGGGGGGGGGGGGGGGGGGGGGAGGGGGGGGGGGGGGGGGGGGGGGGGGGGGGGGGGGGGGGGGGGGGGGGGGGGGGGGGGGGGGGGGGGGGGGGGGGGGGGGGGGGGGGGGGGGGGGGGGGGGGGGGGGGGGGGGGTGGGGGGGGGGGGGGGGGGGGGGGGGGGGGGGGGGGGGGGAGGGGGGGGGGGGGGGGGGGGGGGGGGGGGGGGGGGGGGGGGGGGGGGGGGGGGGGGGGGGGGGGGGGGGGGGGGGGGGGGGGGGGGGGGGGGGGGGGGGGGGGGGGGGGGTGGGGGGGGGGGGGGGGGGGGGGGGGGGGGGGGGGGGGGGGGGGGGGGGGGGGGGGGGGGGGGGGGGGGGGGGGGGGGGGGGGGGGGGGGGGGGGGGTGGGGGGGGGGGAGGGGGGGGGGGGGGGGGGGGGGGGGGGGGGAGGGGGGGGGGGGGGGGGGGGGGGGGGGGGGGGGGGGGGGGGGGGAGGGGGGGGGGGGGGGGGGGGGGGGGGGGGGGGGGGGGGGGGGGGGGGGGGGGGGGGGGGGGGGGGGGGGGGGGGGGGGGGGGGGGGGGGGGGGGTGGGGGGGGGGGGGGGGGGGGGGGGGGGGGGGGGGGGGGGGGGGGGGGGGGGGGGGGGGGGGGGGGGGGGGGGGGGGGGGGTGGGGGGGGGGGGGGGGGGGGGGGGGGGGGGGGGGGGGGGGGGGGGGGGGGGGGGGGGGGGGGGGGGGGGTGGGGGGGGGGGGGGGGGGGGGGGGGGGGGGGGGGGGGGGGGGGGGGGGGGGGGGGGGGGGGGGGGGGGGGGGGGGGGGGGGGAGGGGGGGGGGGGGGGGGGGGGGGGGGGGGGGGGGGGGGGGGGGGGGGGGGGGGGGGGGGGGGGGGGGGGGGGGGGGGGGGGGGGGGGAGGGGGGGGGGGGGGGGGGGGGGGGGGGGGGGGGGGGGGGGGGGGGGGGGGGGGGGGGGGGGGGGGGGGGGGGGGGGGGGGGGGAGGGGGGGGGGGGGGGGGGGGAGGGGGGGGGGGGGGGGGGGGGGGGGGGGGGGGGGGGGGGGGGGGGGGGGGGGGGGGGGGGGGGGGGGGGGGGGGGGGGGGGGGGGTGGGGGGGGGGGGGGGGGGGGGGGGAGGGGGGGGGGGGGGGGGGGGGGGGGGGGGGGGGGGGGGGGGGGGGGGGGGGGGGGGGGGGGGGGGGGGGGGGGGGGAGGGGGGGGGGGGGGGGGGGGGGGGGGGGGGGGGGGGGGGGGGGGGTGGGGGGGGGGGGGGGGGGGGGGGGGGGGGGGGGGGGGGGGGGGGGGGGGTGGGGGGGGGGGGGGGGGGGGGGGGGGGGGGGGGGGGGGGGGGGGGGGGGGGGGGGGGGGGAGGGGGGGGGGGGGGGGGGGGGGGGGGGGGGGGGGGGGGGGGGGGGAGGGGGGGGGGGGGGTGGGGGGGGGGGGGGGGGGGGGGGGGGGGGGGGGGGGGGGGGGGGGGGGGGGGAGGGGGGGGGGGGGGGGGGGGGGGGGGGGGGGGGGGGGGGGGGGGGGGGGGGGGGGGGGGGGGGGGGGGGGGGGGGGGGGGGGGGGGGGGGGGGGGGGGGGGGGGGGGGGGGGGGGGGGGGGGGGGGGGGGGGGGGGGGGGGGGGGGGGGGGGGGGGGGGGGGGGGGGGGGGGGGGGGAGGGGGGGGGGGGGGGGGGGGGGGGGGGGGTGGGGGGGGGGGGGGGGGGGGGGGAGGGGGGGGGGGGGGGGGGGGGGGGGGGGGGGGGGGGGGGGGGGGGGGGGGGGGGGGGGGGGGGGGGGGGGGGGGGGGGGGGGGGGGGGGGGGGAGGGGGGGGGGGGGGGGGGGGGGGGGGGGGGGGGGGGGGGGGGGGGGGGGGGGGGGGGGGGGGGGGGGGGGGGGGGGGGGGGGGGGGGGGGGGGGGGGGTGGGGGGGGGGGGGGGGGGGGGGGGGGGGGGGGGGGGGGGGGGGGGGGGAGGGGGGGGGGGGGGGGGGGGGGGAGGGGGGGGGGGGGGGGGGGGGGGGGGGGGGGGGGGGGGGGGGGGGGGGGGGGGGGGGGGGGGGGGGGGGGGGGGGGGGGGGGGGGGGGGGGGGGGGGGGGGGGGGGGGGGGGGGGGTGGGGGGGGGGGGGGGGGGGGGGGGGGGGGGGGGGGGGGGGGGGGGGGGGGGGGAGGGGGGGGGGGGGGGGGGGGGGGGGGGGGGGGGGGGGGGGGGGGGGGGGGGGGGGGGGGGGGGGGGGGGGGGGGGGGGGGGGGGGGGGGGGGGGGGGGGGGGGGGGGGGGGGGGGGGGGGGGGGGGGGGGGGGGGGGGGGGGGGGGGGGGGGGGGGGGGGGGGGGGGGGGGGGGGGGGGGGGGGGGGGGGGGGGGGGGGGGGGTGGGGGGGGGGGGGGGGGGGGGGGGGGGGGGGGGGGGGGGGGGGGGGGGGGGGGGGGGGGGGGGGAGGGGGGGGGGGGGGGGGGGGGGGGGGGGGGGGGGGGGGGGGGGGGGGGGGGGGGGGGGGGGGGGGGGGGGGGGGGGGGGGGGGGGGGGGGGGGGGGGGGGAGGGGGGGGGGGGGGGGGGGGGGGGGGGGGGGGGGGGGGGGGGGGGGGGGGGGGGGGGGGGGGGGGGGGGGGGGGAGGGGGGGGGGGGGGGGGGGGGGGGGGGGGGGGGGGGGGGGGGGGGGGGGAGGGGGGGGGGGGGGGGGGGGGGGGGGGGGGGGGGGGGGGGGGGGGGGGGAGGGGGGGGGGGGGGGGGGGGGGGGGGGGGGGGGGGGGGGGGGGGGGGGGGGGGGGGGGGGGGGGGGGGGGGTTGGGGGGGGGGGGGGGGGGGGGGGGGGGGGGGGGGGGGGGGGGGGGGGGGGGGGGGGGGGGGGGGGGGGGGGGGGGGGGGGGGGGGGGGGGGGGGGGGGGGGGGGGGGGGGGGGGGGGGGGGGTGGGGGGGGGGGGGGGGGGGGGGGGGGGGGGGGGGGGGGGGGGGGGGGGGGGGGGTGGGGGGGGGGGGGGGGGGGGGGGGGGGGGTGGGGGGGGGGGGGGGGGGGGGGGGGGGGGGGGGGGGGGGGGGGGGGGGGGGGGGGGGGGGGGGGGGGGGGGGGGGGGGGGGGGGGGGGGGGGGGTGGGGGGGGGGGGGGGGGGGGGGGGGGGGGGGGGGGGGGGGGGGGGGGGGCGGGGGGGGGGGGGGGGGGGGGGGGGGGGGGGGGGGGGGGGGAGGGGGGGGGGGGGGGGGGGGGGGGGGGGGGGGGGGGGGGGGGGAGGGGGCGGGGGGGGGGGGGGGGGGGGGGGGGGGGGGTGGGGGGGGGGGGGGGGGGAGGGGGGGGGGGGGGGTGGGGGGGGGGGGGGGTGGGGGGGGGGGGGAGGGGGGGGGGGGGGGGGGGGGGGGGGGGGGGGGGGGGGGTGGGGGGGGGGGGTGGGGGGGGGGGGGGGGTAATTCGATGAGAGAGGTATCCTGGTGAGCGATAGTGCCACAATATCATCCAAAGAAAGTGTTTCACGAATGAACCGCCACTGTTCTAAATCGTGCTTTCCGGTATCTTGAACATGGTTAGAAGGATGTTCTGGCACGCCATGTATGAAGACTGTGTTTAGGCGGTCTTGCTTGCTGTGCCCCTCTTCGGTGTTTCCTTTTGGTTGTCGCGCTGTCAATTAAGCTGGGTTTTATGGAAGGGAGGTTATTAATGTGGGTCTCTTGAAACAGGTGGAAAAGAAAGAAGGGAGGCTCCAGCCGTGGCATGTTTTCGCTTATCCGTCCTGCTGTGTGAAGCAGATAAGTCGACCCTTGATAATCTGCGCGACGGCGGATGTAGGATGAAGTTTATGATTGAAGTAAATGTCATGACTGAGTAGAGGGTTATTTGGCTTGCTTTTTGTGTGAATGGATTGTCACGAGCTCTTACAATTTGAATCATACTTCGCAATTGCAAGAAATTATAAACCACATCCGCTCAGCCAATCTTCATGCGCTTTCTTTTTCTGGAGGTACTTAGTCATCATAAGCAGTCGAGAGGCAAAAACAAAAAATGGGTATTGAAGCAATGTATATTTTCCTTTCTCTCTGTCTTTATTATGATGGCGTATAGGAAATGAAGCTGCCTACATTATATGTCATAATCTGCATATGGATTATGATTGGCATGCATTTGTTCCTCGTCCATTACCAGAATAAAACTTAGTTTATACAGGAAAACGGAGCACACTGTAGATCCCAAAAAATATGCCATTTACGTTACAACTGAGAAAGCAAATTCGCCCCTAATCTGTGACGCTTATCTACAGTATGACAACTGCTATGCAATAAATAACGTATAAATTTGAGCTGAGGAATACTTTGAGATTATATGAGTCTTTTCAATACTTACACATTGTGTACTTGTTCTCGGAAGTTAAACAAAAAAGCACCATTATGACGGATCGGGTGCTTTCCGTTTGTATTATTGGCGCCATCCTTTACATTCTGTAAACAACAACCTATGTCTCAAGCTACTTGCGAACCTCTCTCGAGTTTAGTTAAAACTGTCACAACCAACCATGTTATCTTGCTCCTCCGTATCCATAAGATCATTTAGACAAATTCCTTACAGTTGCACTGTCTACTCCCAGTTTTCGCTTACTTCAACCTGTTAACAGCCTGTTAACATTCTATATAACCCTCCAAGAATGGTGTTCATGGACACTGCTGTTTAAACGCACAGGCTCGGTTCTTTGGCACTGCTTCATAGTGTTTCTTAGGGATCAGTGAAAAGTACAACGGGAATTGGGAGCCAAACGATGTATTCATTGATGAGAGTCGAACATCCTTTCCTGTCGTGTTCTGGAAAGATTGGAGTCCATTTCAATGCTGGTCCAAAATTACTATGGATGTTACGATACCGCCGGCTATAGGAAATATGCGACTTCAGTTAACTAGGAAAACTATCGCACATGCTTTGCTTTCGAGATGAGGAATCCTCCTCGCAAAATACTAGTGACTCATCAAAGAAACTTGGCATTATGTATGTATAACAATATTTCAGAACGACTCAAACATGGTTAGTAATCTAGGTTGCATGTTCAGTCATTGCACGTTGCTACACAGGACTTTAGGACCAATTTGGAGTTCGTATCAACATATAGACCAGCGAATTTCGAAAAAAAAATATACATAAGATGAAGAAACACCTAGCGCCTCACTTTTTGTAGATTCCCCAACAATTCCCCAACTCACCCTATCTAGACACTGGAAACAGCCACCCCAATCAGCCCGTTTTACAGTCAGTCAACACAACTGTGATAGGTAGTTTTCGTGGAGTATTGCGTGTATGACTCAATGTAATAGTGTTAGACACTGAGTCGGCTGCAGTACTGTTTCTATCAAATTAGGATGCATGAAACATTTGTACAGTAGTGGACAGTGCAAGAGTCAAAAGCCTACAAAGCTATTTAATGAATACAATCTGCACAGGCTTATATGCTCTGGTGGCGCTAAATGATTTCTTGCTTGATCAACACAACTAGCATCGCCAGCGTGCAGCCTAATACTTAAACTGATATACAGAATTGCATCACAAGACTTATTCCAACTAACGCCTTCAGACTCGCTAAGCTTCCAAACCCATACACTCGAACATTTTATCGTCCGGCTTGTTACCAAGCTTCTAAATGTGACATGCTGGTTTACACGCGAAAAGTTAACATAATTGCTTCTCACTGATCTCACTAGGGGGCAGGTGGTCATGTTATGAGATTGATTGCCTAAGTGAATGGTCCATGCACATTAATTAGGCATGGCGGATCCACGTGTACCAAACTTTCTTGGTCAGAAGGAAACACGCGGTCCTCACATGATGGATGCAATCCACTAAACGTCTCGGACAGCTTGAGTGGGTGAAGGGGAAGCTGTTTACATCACTCAACACAATCACAATCCTCACGAGACTCTGGCGTGTTGAATGTTACAGCGATAGCGTAACCCTGGTCCATTTTGTCAGTCGGCTTCTGGTGAATCCCACCACCTGGCCAACAGTGCGTGCTAGCCTAGATGGCTGGTACGACTCAGTGTGCGCTATGACCAATGACACGAAGGTCATCCAACATTTGTCTGTCAAACAACATGGACAAATTACCCCTTAGCAACGCATCTAGCTGACAGCTGCCAATAGTGGATAACTTCGTTATTCCACGCTATCAGCCACTGGTTCCACTCGACAACCACTAGGTCAGAATTGAGTAGCTCCGTGTTGTCCAGTCAGCCATCGTGGGCTGACCACATAACAGTTTTGCGCACTAGTTTTTCTGTCCACAATCTCCATTTATCCCGGGGACTGAATACAGAAATCGTCTGGAAATCACCTGCAAATAGACAGTTTTATGATGTTGACTCTCAACGTTTATTAAGAGCGGCTACACCCAAATTTTAACTATTACTTCGGTTCTAATAGGAGCTCGGACTATAATCTGGGCCATAGCGATGAACATCACACGCCTATACCATTACACAACCGAATATTGTACGCAGTGTTTTTCGAATTTGCGTAGGGCCCAGTGGCGTGGCAACTAGTTTTACTACCCGGGGCGGTGGCGTGTTTTTCGCCCTGAGTGAGGGCATAATAGATGCGTAAAGGCCACACAATTGGCTCTGGACAAAGCGCATATTTATTTTCGATGAAATGATCGTGCAGGACACACACAAAATGATGTAAACATGACCACAATGGGACAAGTAGGGGGATTGCTGGGAAGAACGTTCGCACATATGTGACGCCCGGTGCAAATCTTTTGTTGGTCATACGCAGTAACATCCAAATCTTCAACCCAATGCTTATCCGGATATTTTGTCCTTTACATTTGGTATCGATCAATCGAGAGTACTAAAATGCCACCCCAAATCGCATATCGCCTCAATTCACATACCGCCCGGGGCTGACCGTCACCCGCACCTCCATGCTACACCACTGGTAGGGTTTTCGATTATTCTCACCGAACCGCATTTGCAACTATAAGGGAAATAAGTGAGTTAGAGAAAAGAGGATAGAGAAACATTGTTTTTGAACCATTAGATCGTGATTGGTATTTTCACCTGCTACAGAAACCAGTAAACATAAGGGAACGAACTTCGCGTTGGAGAACAGATGCCTGTGCACGAAGCACACTTGAGTCAGACGATTGAGCGAAATTTGATCTATTCTCTGGCCCATATGAACTAGGATGAATCTACTACTTCAGCTGACTATACTCCTCACCAGTGAGGATTGATAGTATTCTATCCCCGTATCGACGAGTGCTTGATCGTTACTCTTTGGTGGGCTACAGCACAGATTCAAGCAAACTGATATGATCCGGGGTGAGTTTAGTCTGCCCTTAAGACCTAGAGCGGTGAGCAGTGGACTGTTGACAATAGCGTGCAGGCATTGCTTTTGCAGAGGTTTACAAATGGTCATCGAACAACTGAATTCGTGCAAAACGTTGGTAGGTAAATTATCATAAAGAAAACCGAACTTAACGCGCAGTAATCTATGGGCTCTTAAGAAAGTGTGACACTGTCCGCTCACCCAAACCGAAGAATGGTGTTGGTTTAAGGGAAACCATTCCAAGCCTTTTATTGAATATCATAACCACAAGGCAGCAGAGCGAAGTCAGTGGATCCCAACCATTGGAATCCGATGACTGATTTTTAGTTCAGAAAACTTCGGTGTGTCGGGATCCGATACTCCCCACATATATTCTACTAAACATAATGTTCCACTGTAGTGAAGCAAGGAGATGGAGTTTCGGTTAGACTTTAGGCTTTGCGGTAGAAGCTTACTATTCAATGACTTTGAAGCCTAATTCTATTTAAGATGAACTGATAGAAACAACTTTGGTTTTTACTGCAATAATCAGCTTCTGATGTCAATGAATTATTTCTAGTTTGCTGACGAATAAAGAAGTTTCATCATTTGTTGGTAGTGTCGTAATCTACTACTTCCCATGATCGTTCAGTTCACGAAAAAGTTTTGAAGAAAGTTGTATCAAACAACGGGCCGGGTTTTGGTGCTACTTCAGGGATAAAATGTGGGAGCTGTGTGCATTAGCCTGTCTACAGGGATTTCCGGATGACACTTCCCTTACGTGACCTGTCTGACCCTATTCCTATTAACTTCTCAAAATGGTTAGGTTACCCATTTTAAGATTAACTAGGGATCTCCAGCGACGGAAAGATGCCATTGTATTATTATAGCAAACGAGAATAATCGATGCAGAACTAACAGGTATAAAAGGTTGTTTCTGGCTAGGCGATAAAGGCTGGATAATTATGCATTCAAGGGATGATCTCTCGAGGAACGTCATCAAACTACGAGACGCAGCTATCCATCATTGAATAGAAATCGACGGAACTGACTTGGATTCCCCCCTCTGCTCTCTACAACTCAATGAATCAATGATAGTAAGTAAAACATCAACAAGAGGCGGTCGTAGACGATACTCATCGTAACGCAGTCAAACTTTTATAAAAGATTCCAGCGAACAAAAACGTCTCTTGAATGTTTATATAAATATCATTTAGTTGCTGTCCGTCACTGTCCGCTCTCAGTGACACAGGTTCCCACCCGTCTGAAGGAGTACCAAACAGCTGTTCCGAGCTTCAATTTCCGGTCCGTTGTATGCGTTCCTAGGACCCATGCCGGGTTCCTAACCCAGAACTCCCGGATGCCAGCAGCGTTTGCCACTAATCTATGGGTGGCGGCGTCGAAACTGCATGACCGACAGGAGACTGCGTTATAGCGCTGCTCATCGTCCACTGTCATGCGAGTTACGAACTGTTCACATAGCGGTGGCTGGCCCCAGATATACCACTTTCCTTATAGCGATTGTGTACGGCCCAGCACTTGGAAGCTACACGGACGACTTTTTGATTACTTGCGTAAAGTGGAGATACCGGTGAAGTTTTAGATGTTGTTTATCGCACTCTCCTCTCAATCATGCAGGTCTCCACCCTTCCGGAAGTTATGGAGTCGGGACCAGCCAGAGAACCAAGGGAAGCGCACCAATGACGAGACCCGGTAGGTCAAAACAGCTGTTTGCTGCTTTTCCAGACGTGTGCGGACCTGCGTGACTGGGAGGGGCTGCTACGAACTGTATCTAAACGTATACAAGAATCCCCGACATTCACCAGTAATCAAAAATATTCTCGCCCTTATCTTAAGTACTGGAATGCTAGTTTGCAAGCACTTGGTTTTCCTGTGCGGTCGAATACTTTTGGCGCTCCACTAGTTTGGGGAGTTATTTCTTGCTATGTTTTCTCACATTAACCCAATTGTACTCATTAAACAGTGGATTGCTAAGTACAGAAAGGATTTCCTTGCTCCATCAACTTGTTCGCCTCGTTACTTTCGGTGGTTAGGCTGCAACTCACACGCGCAGCCAACTTACCTTAAGGTGACATACCAAGCCGTTATTGTTTCCAAAAAACACGTTTAGTGCTCTCCGTCAGACACTTGCCATTTATGGCGCAAATGGTGTGGACAGTCGCAGTAATTTTTATCACCGATAGCTGTGCGTATATCTCCACAACAACAAAGCCAACAGCAAACTAACACCGATCTTCAGGCTTACTAGTTTAAATGATGTCGCAACGATAGACAGACCCTTTCTTGACAACGTCAAGACATGTCTGGTGCAACCAAGCATCTGTCCGCCTGTCACTTTACGTTGCGGATGTGTTTTAAATTGTTTGTTTTTAGCGATGTCGACTTGCTTTCTGGCTTACCACACAGAACCTTCACCTAGCGCGTATGAGCCCCATCACCAGCTTAGTCGTCAAAATATGAGATTAGCCTGTTCGGATAGACACCGCAGAAACGATATTCACAGTTACGCAACGGAATCATTGGTCACTATGACAAGCATCGCTTGTCGACGGAAAGCTACACATAAGCTAAACTTTAATTGGGCTATGGAAAGCTGTGCTAGGGGTATATGAATAGGAACATGAAGCACTACTTGTTTTAAGCGGCTCCATCCAAACGACTATCGCCTAACGCCAAGCAAGGTAAAGAAACGCGCTAACAGGATCGATTTCGCTTGCTTCTACACAAACTTTACAGCCACTTCCCTCTTTAGTTTTATAGCCATGCTGGTGCGAAAGTGCGATAGACTGACAGTGATTTTAAGGTAAACAACTACTGCAAGGTTTGTGCGACTTGACCCAAAGGAAGCAGCACCTCGGCATTGATGCTCAATACCAATTACCAATTTAGCACACAGCAGTTGAGGCAAATGAAAAGCAATGATGCAGTTAGTCACTCTGACCCCTGTGACTCCCCACCCCAACTGATGAGCTACTCCTAGGGATGATTTCGCAGCACATTTTGTCGAATTCTCGCTGTAGGTCCGATAACAAATGCGTCCGTTGTTGCCACCCACATGACAGAAGCAATATCCAGCGCATTGGCGACCGCTGTCAAAATAGGAGCAGTGGGAGTGCAAATGCTACTGTGGAATCTAGGATGCTACCTGTTATTGCATCATAGAAGGCAGCTCAGCACTTATCCAAAAAGGAAAATACTAGGCAGCCTCATAAATCTCTGACTATTATTTGCGTCAATATGTCTGAATCCGGACAAAGTTTAGCGAAGACAAACCGCTAGAGGACGGGAAACTGTAGAACTTCATCTGCCAATTGATCGGGGTCCAAGCTAAGCCGGCCTTTAGGACACACCTTATCCGTCAATTAAACTCAGTACAGTACGGTGGATATCGGCTGTTCCAAGTAATGCTTCAGTCAGGAGATGACGCAAAGGAACATAACTGAGAAGAAAGGCGCCCAATCCGTTAAATGTTCTCTCTTGTAAACGGTTGCAGTTAGCACCCGAATAAAAGAGTGTGGTACCCAAGCGAAAGAAATAACACCTCACTCCAGAAACACTATGAAAATAAACTTGCGACGTGTCACAAAATGTATATAAAGCTGCAATCAGATGTACTTAAAATGCGATAGGAAATCTGCCATAAAAAATAAGATAACACTGGACATGCAAGTCTCGTGTGCTACCACGTAGGTATGCAGCTCAGAACCGAGAAGTTACTAAAACTTTACGGCGGCTGGAGGAGGTCTAGGCTAGAAAACACTTTGCTAACCTTGAAAGTTGGATACACCAATCCAGAAAGGCCCCAGGGCCTGTCAGCGATTCAGCAAAAAAATCAACTGGCAGTCAACCCACAAGGGTATAAACACTGACCTAACATCCACACCCATAAATAGGTTGCTAACCTGTGTGGCCAACAGCAATATGCACCAACGTTTCATTGCATTCCGTGGGCTCCTGAATCTTTGGAATCTATGGTGTCCACAGCAGGAGTCACACTTATAAATTTTACGGCAGACAACGAGATGAGAAAGCGGCTATCCATGCGCCTGTACGCCTGTCCAGGAATTGACCACATCCGCCCAAAAACGCTTGCTGTGGCGGCTACTATTTTGACTGAACCTTTGGCGCGGCTGTTACAACACTGCCTTGAAGAGAGTCACTTTTCTGCATTGTGAAAACACGGAATAACAACTACCATTTACAAAGGATCAGTCGACCTGACCCAACTAATTGTTGACCAACGACCTAATTGCCAGTTCTTTCAAAAGTTGTGGAGGCCATCCTGGCCGATGCACTCATGGCTTATTTGGACGGCTTTGGTAACATTGCTCAGCAGCAACACGGTTTCTGCCAGAATCGGTCGTGCACAACCAACTTATTGTTAGCACGAGACAGCTGGACCGAAACTTTAAACGCTGGTGCATGAGTAGATGTGGCTTACCTTGATTTCTCTAAGGCATTCTAGCTGTTGGACCATCATTTCATTCTCGCCAAACTTCAAGGATGTGACATTGGGGACTCTCTGCGCGGGTGAATCTGCAATTTTCTCTCGCACTTGCGTCTGGAGGTGAGAGTACGTGAACCCATGTCAAACCCAAATCACGTCGAATGCGGAGTGTCACAGGGTTCGGTATTAGGGCCATGTCTATTCTTGGTCTTCATAAACGATTTAATGGGTCACATTGCGTCAAACTGTTTACTCTACGCAGATGATATTAACCTTTGGCAAGTAAGCAGTACTGCAGGAGACCGTATCGCGTTTCAAATTGACGTTGACAAGATTTATGTATGGTCGGTCCAAAATCGCCTTTTCTTCACTGTGCCTAAATGTTGAGTGCTTCATGTAAGACAACCAATGCTTCACACATATAAGCTGGAGTACCAGGATCTGCAACACTGTTCACTGGAAAAGGATCTCCGTTTGTTGGTCCAGGAAGATCTCGGCTGCTCGGAGCAGTCCAAAAAGGCACCGAAGAAGGGGATCCAAATCGTGGAGCTTTTACAGAGAGCTTTCGGGCAATTCGAACCGTCAATTTTCCGCCAAATACTTTCCGCTTATGTACGCCCTCATGTTGAATATGCAACTCAAGCATGATACACATGGCTAAAGCGGGATCTCACGGTCTTGGAGCTACCACGATCTCGGGTGATCAAAAATATCAAGGGGCTGCGCTACTTGTCATACTTGTCATGCTTCAGAGCGCTTGGCACTTTCAGTGGACATTATCGCCGGTTGCTTGGTGACCTAATCAAGGTTTACCAACTATTATACAACACTCATCACCTCTGCCATCATTTGTTGAACCTGAGTCACAACAGCCAACTGAGAGGTCATCATCTCAAATTGGCAGAACAATACAGTCGGTTGGAGTGTCGAAGAAACTTATTCTCGCGGCATGTTTGCCACACGTGAAATACTCTCACAGAAGTTGTTATTTCAGCCCCACGTTAGCCGTGTTCAAAGCACGTGTCAACAGTGCACTGGCCACACTACAACATACGTAATCCAAACGGCACATACAAACAGCAGGAAAACAAAAACAAACCAATCCACCTCCCTTTTTGCCCGGAAACGACGGACGAGAATCGTTGGATTGCACATAAAACGAAGGGGAACGCTGTAATCACCAAGTTGTGGTCGTTCAATATTTCCTATTGCCATTTTGCCTTTATTTTGCTCACCCCTAACTGAGGATCCGGCGGGACATGTCAAGCTTCGAGTTTTTATCCGCAATATACCATTAACCATTGACCTGAGGGGTGGTGATGTGTGTTCAGTGCCATTAGTTTATCGTCCTCCAATATTCAAGTTACAATATATCGCCACCCATCCTAGTCCGTGAATCGCCTACTAGCGCGGTCATACAATCACGCCCTTCTGGTGGGGGACTTGAATCTGCAAGCAACAAAAGTCTCCACTTCTCCTAGCGAACCGTTCAACTCAGGCCAACTTTGGGTAATCGCAGATTTAACACTGTACAAGCTGATCACCTCCCCCAAGTAAGTAAGTACGAGTGACGGACCACCTGTCTTAGACCTTGTAATTGCTAATGAGGGACGAAGGGTCGGCACCGTGACGACAGGTGCAGCCCAACTCTTCTGGTACTTCGAACGCACGATACACCAGTGCGTTTCCACTGAGGAACCCCACATCGTCACACATTACGAAATACTGTCTAACCTCGTTCAAGCAACCACCCGGCGTTTTCTACCCGAACAACATCGTAATGTCGCCTGGAAGAAGTTATTCACCTAGTTCATCGGGCTAGTTGCAAGTGCTTAAGAAAACAGACTTTTATCAAATGCGGGCGAAGTCATTCCTGTGGAGCTGAACTGCGAATTGCATAGATATCAGGGATTAAGACAGCTGCGCCTATAAAGACTTCACGCGAGACCACTTCTGCGAGACCAAAACTAAACAAAACCTTCGCGTCAACCTGTTCCGCGAAGAAGAAGGCAAACACCAGCAAGATTTAGAAAAATGAACTTCAGAAGTGGATCGGAACATTTCAACAAGCAAAACGAAAATGGCCGCAGAGTGCAGCGCGGAATCGAAGTTATCATTGGTATCTTATCAACTAAGTGAGGTACAATCCAGATAAGCTGGTCTGATCGTAGGTACGAAGGAAATGCAGATTGATTTCACAAAACTGTGGGTTCCAATTCCATTGAATCTTGCGCCCTTGAATTCATTTCAAAATGCATCGGAACCCCCGACAATTGCAAAACGTGCAGATACGTTTAAGCGGATGATTGGGAAAAGAAAGCAAAATAACAAAATTTATGAAGGTGAGTGACAATATTTACATGGAAAATGTAAGTAAATTACGCATAACATCGGTATATAAAAATAATTTATAAATGGTGAAAACGTGTGAGCGGACATGATAACAGGACCAACGGTTAAACTATGAACTGCATCTACCATGAAACATAAGGCAATAGAATTAACGACTTAAATCACTCAAGAGGTAAGGTGTGATAAGACGGGGCAAGTGGAATTGCTAAATAAATTTCATGGGTTAGTTGCAGGATATCAATATGTCACTTATTCAGTAGGTCCATCTCTTGCAGGCAAGCATGCTTTTCACGTAGCTGTGAAATAGAAAGGGAGCATTATACGTAGGCTAAGGAAAAATCTTGTTCATTCAACCCACCAATGTGCTCATGTTTCTCAAATGCCATCAGTGTGTCTTCAAGCTAAGTAACAGTACGGTGAGAAGCTGTTAAGATGAAGAAAAAAAATCAAAGATAAATCCAATCTATCCAACTCATCGATGTACCCATATTCACAGTGGTCACCAACAGGCCATCAATTTGTATAACACGAAGAATATAACAATATAGGCTAAGAGAAAATAAGGGGTAGATCTGATTTATCCAACCTATCGATGTGCCAAGGTTTTCATAGGCCACTGATGGGCCATCAATTTGTGTAATACCGAAGAATGTGGCAAAGTTGGAGGAAGGAACGTGAGACGAATCTGTTGTCCAACAAGAAAAATTCATGCTAAGGGAACAATGTGTTTACGTTGTGTCAGCAAGCCATTCTCGCCATATTTATTTGTACTTTTACATTACGAATTCCGCAAGTACTTAGATGTTATCAGGCCAACTCTCGTACACCCATTCATCTGTGCAACTGAAACGCAGCAGTTCATTAACTTTAGTAACAATTATGTACTCTTTTGGCTGCATCTTTAATGTCCGAAGCGAAGATGTACTTGTGATGATCTGAGACAATCTATTCCATAACGTGGGATATTTGTGTGTAAGACGTGCGACGAGGTATTTTTATCACATAGTCTTTGTTACTTAGGTGATATGGTGAGGATTCCTGGGATACCGACTGAAAGTAACGTGTATGTCAGTCAACGGACAATTTTGAATAATATACATAAATCCAGCCTTTGTCTTCGAAGCCATAGCGGTTCGATTTTTAACAAATGCCATCTATATAAGCGAGGTTGGAGGTGCAGCCCACCATTCTTTTGCTAACCGCCTTTTTGCGTAGCTTCAATTCCACTCGTGTCGCATCTTCTAATGCTACTAAAAGTAGTTGCACAGTATTCTAATTTTGGTCTGGCGTGCAGTTGGAATGACAGGAGTTCAGCATCTTTTGTTGTACAAAGCGGTCTACCATTCCAATAGCTTGTCGCGGTTTAGCCACTGTATTTTAACTTGTTAGTAGAAATTCAACGAACTTGAGTAACGGAGACCTAAGTCGCATATCGATCCGCGTAATGGAAGTGGGATTCCATGCAAAAACAATTCAGGCGGAACCAAGCATCAATAGCACATAATGCTGTAGTTAGATGTTGAAAGTTTCATGTAACATCCGACATATCAGTCTTCCACTAAGTCCACTAAGTCACTTTGGTTCGCAGATTTAAAATACGAAGATTGAGAATCAGTGACAAACAAAATTTTTCTATCATCTGCAAACAAGTAAGATCTACCATGCTTTATTGAAGGGAAAAGATCAGTTACATATATCAAAAAGGAAGAGGGTCGAGTACACTATCTTTTAACACGCCACTAGTATCTTGACTCTCTGATTTCGACCAGTAATGTAAGCTGCTAACCAGGATAGTAGTGAACCTGCGATTCTACATTGGCGAAGTTTATGTATAAGCGTTTTGTGTGAAACTCTTTCAAAGGCATTTTGAAGGTCCAAGTGAAGTATGATACAGTCCTTATCAGAGGCTGTCAACTTCCTTAAGTGATCAAAGAAATCTAGCTGGCAAGTGACACACGTAAGCTTTTGATGAACTCTTTACTGCAAATGTAACAAAAAGCTGTTTGATGTTAGGAATCTAATGAGTTCATTTTTAACTAGGCGCTCCATGATTCTGGAAGTTATAGCATTGTGATTTATGGGCCGATAGTAGTTAACATTATGTCTAGACCCGGTTTTATGGTGTGGTGTAACTATGGTCAGTTTCCACTGATCGGGATAAAACCCAGTTGAGATCGATGTAGAAACTAAGTTTAGTAGTAAACGGGGGACATCATTCCCACCGGACTTTAAAAGTACTAGCTGGATTCCATCTGGACCTGGAGAAAATGTAGTCTTTAAATCCATGTTAGCGATATATGGCACACAGTACTATGTAGGATGACCCCAAAGTATATCGTTTTCATTAGTAGAAGAATCGATAAAATAATTGTTACAAGCTTCAGCTTTAGCTGCAGCAGTATAGATTAGGACACCCTCATGGGCAATAGGATGTATTGGTGGATTTCGTTGTGTGAGAATCCGCTTGTGTAGTAATCGTATTATCTCAAACACTGGATTGGCACTTCGCATGACTTCTCTCTTCTTCCTTGAGACGAAGAATTCTCAGGTTTTATTTTTTAGTAACATTCTGTGAAGCCTAACTAGTACTGTAAAATCATTACTCTGTTGAAACTGTTTGGAAAGAACTTTATTCTTACATTCGTGTTGTTTCTTCTGTGGCCGTGACTTATTTCGACTGCGAACTAGAGCAAGCGACAGTATTTCGATGCATCGATTTATGTTCTCATAAAATGATTGCAATGACATCTTTGAATTAGATGAAAAAATAAATCGGTCCAGTCAGAAGTATGAACAAAGGTATGAAGGTTGCTCTATTTTGTTCTACCAAAATATAAACGTGGCTTTAGGAGTATATGCAATGTTCATTTTGCAACTGACAACACTGTCACTACCGTGTAGACAGTCCAGTACACCGATAACAGCAACTATTGGTCCAGCCGTGAATATGAGGTCGAGTGTATTATACAACCGTGTGAGAGATGTTACATGCCATGTCCAGCCTCCCCCAAGCAGGCAATACAAAAGTTTAGCTTGCTTTCCTGTACCTTTGTACTCGATCCATGAAATGTTAGGTAAGTTGAAATCTCCTCCAAATGAAGGCGAATAGGAAATGCAGTGGAATGCCTCATCCTATTCTGAAGCAATACGTTTTCGAGGGTACTAGAGGACGGCGGTAAATAACACAACCGACCAACATTCTATTATTACCCGAGGATACTGTTATCCAGATGGACTCATCGAAGGATGCGAATTGCTTGTCACTGAATTGTAAACCACATAAGTTGTTCATACATCAAATGGTATAACCAACCCCCTACCATGAACTCGGTCCTATTGAAATAAGTAATAAACTTGGATAGCAATAAGATGGTCCACAGTCTCACTTGTACACCAGGATCCGGTAATAAGAAGGATATAAGGTCGATGACGGGCGATGAACCAGCGGAGCAATGCATTTTATGTTTTATAGAACGGTCATTGATGAGCACCAGTTTGAATGTGCCATCATAAAAGGTATAATCCATGCTTTTACATAATAGATTATTTCACCGACCCTCTTTCCTACCTGGACTGTTATGTGTTAAGTGGCTAGCAATGGTGGAGGATTGGGCTGGGTTTTAAGAAAAACCCTGTGGCTGGGTGCAGTCGACATGAAAAATTTATCCTAAACTGCACAATATGCGAGTAAATTTTGAGTGCCTTGATGATGCTGAGGTATTCTCATGGTGTTTCCACCCACCTGGTTTAATCCGTGCACGGGGAGGCATCTCTCGCAAGATTACATGAGGTTTCCTATGTCTCAAGGTGGCACAGTATCATTGATTGAGGTCACCTCGAAATGGGGGCTCGTCAGGGTTTTGCAGCAATTGACATGTGTTGGCTGGGTCATGGTCTGTATTTGAAGTGAGCTTAGGTCGTCCACCCACGGCCGGCTCACCTTCTGTGGTACCTTTAGTTTGGTGATACAATTCTGCTCTAAGGTACTCAAAAAGTGGCAGCGAGAACGTATTCGTATTTACAATGTTTGTGGGTGTAGCAGCTGGGGTGCTAGATGAACAGATTGGTATTATCGAGCTCTGTTAACGCTTAAGGTGTACTGGTTAAAGGGCTGCATAAAGTTTCCGGAAGGAGTGTAGGGAAATGTTTTACTTATAACTGGAGGCTAATGTCGAACGTTAGAGGATCTATTGTTGCAGCTGGTATATTGAGTGTTCGTCGTATAAAATAAAAGTCGCAAGGGATTACTTCCTTCGTTTCTAACGGTCCCATGATTAATCTTGGAAAATGCAGCGTTCACGTTAAATGACTCTGTAGATTTGTTTTGTGTACGATTTGCGCGCAGTATACATTGTTGTTCGGACGCATTACCAACATGTCGGGAATCAGTAACAGGCAAGTAAGCAGCCGCCTGAATACTATACCAGTTTACAGGCATGTTAGCGCATTGTGCCAATCTCTTCGCGTGACACATTTTCGAAATCGCGTGTAGCGCTTTCAAGTTAGCGGGGCTAAGAACGCGGTTTTGGATTCTTGGACACTCTCATCTGTCATAGGACGCTAGCCAATGGGACAACAGTTGGAAGCCTTAAGCATAAGCGACAGACAGTCCAATGAAAGTGGTCGAGCACCACCTGTTCTGTCTTGATGCCCCTCTGAAGGAAACCCCGATGATTGGTCTCCAAACTGAAATCGTCCAATGGGCAACTTGTGATGCCTGTCTAGGGAGGAGATCCTAGCTATCACATGATCCGAAGCTTACGCCGTAACCAGTGCGGACAGACATACTAACCAGCACATGAAACGGTCTATACTTAGTGATCGCTAGCGGCTAACTGGTGGTGGCTTATTCAGCGGCCTAACCATGGTGGCCTAGACAGGCGATCTTCTAACTGGTATTCCGCAGTCACTGAAATCTGAAGCAATGAGGCAGACCTACATTTGCGGTTGGTCAGGCATGCGCCGTGGCTTGGACACTGTACAACCAAACATGAATCAGCAATGGCTGCTGGGCGGTTAGACAATTTTGTGCGATTGTTATTGCAACGACCATGGGAGACATTGTTCCCATTGAAGTTGGTAGACCAAGCTGAAGCTGAACAACGAAGGTTCTATGTTTGCTTTTTTCTATCACAGTTGATGACTAAACCCAAACTAAGAGGATTCCAAGTGTGGCGTTGACACAACGTTTGTGAGTGTTCGTTTGTCTCCACACCCATGGGCGACTTCGTTAATCAGTTATCGCTTCTGTGTCTCCATGTATGGCGTTATGTAAACGTCAAAGGAACCTATGTATTCATAGGATAATTAGGCTTTACTTCCATATGGTCGCCCATACGTGTTGAGACGCTTCGACAAGTGGCTCTCCGAATGGCACCATTAGAAGCACAGTCAATGCAGATGGAACCTCCCTATAACGTCCATGGACTGGAATGATACCCTCGTGAAATCGGCATTACTCAACAAAACTACCTAAAGGGGCTACAATGACTACCGTATTTATACATGCCACATCGTCCTGTTAGAAAAAGGCGCAAGGCTGATAATTAGTGGCGACGCACCCATTTTACTCTGGTAATTCAAGTGAGCACTTGGAACAAACAAACACTCTTGTCTCACCCACGAGCGTTGCTACAATGTGTTTGCAATCATTTACAAGGGCAACCGCGCCCACTAATCCTGATATGGACCACTGTTCTAGCTAGTCTTAGAAGCAGTCATGTGTGCACGCCGTGACACACGTTGTTATCGACTTGGCAACTAGTCGGGAACATTTTGTCCTTGGAAAGTAGGTAATTCCCGAGGCATTGTTGAAGGAGGAAAATTGCTCCAAACCCTATGTTTACAATGCGTATGCAATGCTCGTTGGCAGATCATATCAGGGCCGTAGAGTCAAGTGGTATTTCAAGGTTATCAATCACTTGGAAGTGAAGCATGTTGCAACTCAGGATTGACATGCATCTTACAACCTTAACATAGCGGCAGGTCCATGGGTCCTGAAGCGGTAACTGATTACCGAAATGGCCCACATGTGTGGAGACGAACGAACACTCACTAATGTCGTGTCACCGCCACAGTAAGAACCCTCCTCTTTGGAACAATGGCTACAGATCCAGTGATGGTCTTACCTACCCAGCGAACTTGGCCTTAGTATACAATTCGCCGACTACATCAGCAGTACGTAGCTAAACTATTCACATGAATGTACGACCAAGTGAAACAACACGGCACAGAAACCTTGTAGCTGTAAAGGCTTTAAAATTTCTAATGGCGAACAAGTCCTAGATTTAACTCCTTCATACGAAGTACTGTATTGTTTTTGAGTACCTCACACTACCTTAACAAGCACATGCATTTCCTAAACGAAATGGCATACGGATCGATTCTCCAGATTGCTCGCAGTGGCAGGATTACACTATGCATACTATATCACGTGTGGTCAGATAGGCAAGCGAGCAAGGAAGGCAACCGTGCAGTCAACCCGTAAGCCTTCAGAGCTTCTCTTCCAACTGCCTACAAGGGTTGCAGTCTCAACAAAAACAACCAATCCGCTTCTTAATACCACTCACTAGATATCATCTCGCTCGCTTGGTAGTGAAACCACCTTACGCCAGATTGTCAGCATGAATGTCAGGAATGGAGCAGTGCTCTTATTTTTAGCAGCCCACTTTAGCCGGTTCATTCTATTTGCCACGTCATCTCCTACAACATAATTTGCATTTTGGTCAGGAGAATCTAAAAATTTTGAACATCGAGCTTAGCAGTACTCGGCTTACGAATGGCTACCTGACGCTTGTTGTCAGTTGTTTTCGGAGGATCAGCTGGTTTTCTCACCATCATAAAGAAAGAAGTCAGATGACAAAGCTTTCCTCGAAGATCAGCTAAAATGCTCAGAAAGATGTAAGGAAAAATTCCTGAATTACAGGATAAGGATGGAACCAAATATGGGATACACTGGTGAAGAATTACTACGAAAGACAAAATACAACCGATGGAACCTTCTTTGGTACTACGAACTCCTAACACAAATGCCGAAACTTCACGGTTTCCCTTCTATACCGTCCAAATTCCTCGCTTATTTTGGTTGGTCCGTTACCTTAGCACCAAGATGGCAAACCACAAGTGCAGTGGCTAATCTGTCGTTAAAAATACAAAAGGCGGCCATCGTGCTTTGACAACGGTTCACCCTCACTTTCTAGGGGAAACGGCCATCAAAATCGCCCTTGACCCAGATCACTAAGCCCCCTGTTTAAGTCACCGATTATTCACAGCAGCAAATGCGCTGAAAGCACTACTGCAGTTCAATGTTCGCAGCTCCCCTTAAGTAGAGTACATAAAACCGAATGCATAAAGACAGCCGCCATGAACATAACCACACCGTTAGTTCGGTGCTTTTAAGGAAGCATTAACGAAACGTAGTTTCACGTAATGTGGAAACATAGACTGGTCACTTCTGTTTACATGCATTGAAATCGTGGGGTCTTCGTGATGTCGTTCAGTAACTACACTCCCGATACTACCCAGAGTTATGGAGGACATTATCACAGAGGCGATAGTGGTATGTCTTGGGAGTAACTAGATCACTGTGTCACATCGACAAGGTTTCCGCCAAATTCGCTCCTGCACTACGTAATTGATGTTGTGGTCGAACACATGAAATAAGCCAAAACATTCGGCCGCCTGGACCACCGCATTCTCCTTCTCAGGCGTCGAAGCAATAGAATCAGTTACAATGTGCATTGTTAGATAAGCAACTCAAGCATCGGTTAAATGTGAGAGTCCGCAACACCACTTCCGATCCAATTAGAGCCCACTGTCTTGTGTCCCAGGGATCGATCTTAGGACCACGTCTATTTCTAGTGATGATTATTTTCCCTGAGATGAATCTCCTACTGCTTGCAGATGACATCAATGTCTAGCATAACATTGGGACAGTGGACGTTCATGCAGCACTATGGATTGATCTTGATAATGCTTATATGTGGTCATTCAAGAACCGGCTCCAGTTTAACTTGGCGAAGTGCAAATTTCTGAGTATACCTCATCGGCGCACTCATGAACGTCACATGAAGAACAGCAGTTACCACGAGCCGATCTCGGAGTACTTGTGCAGGATTACCTTGATTGCTTGTAACAGGCCGAATACTCCTCTAGAAAAGTCAAGCAACACACTTCCCTGGTGTAAGTACCATGTAGCTGCGTTCTAAATACCACAATGTATGGCGACCATAAGCGTTAGAGGGTTGGTTCACATTCCACACCAATTCAGACTGTAAATCCATGGCCTTTGCAAGGATGAGCATTGGCGTCAGCGAAGAGAACTCATCATGTTTTCCTTAGTATTGGTCAAACCTAATCATGCCTGTCGCGCCTTGGTGTAGGTTAGCCACATACTACGGTCAAATTGTTTGTAGACAAAATGTTATCTTCCTTTGAGTGTCCCGAACATGGAACGCGCTTCCAACTCACGTCATTTCTGTCCCTAAATTAACGCCTTGAAGACAAGCCATCCCATTTACATTAGATGATATATTCCGCTTAATTGTAGGCGTGATAATCAGTACCAAACTATTTATTCGTCAGCTGTCCTCATAATATGTTTGTAGGGCAACATTCATATGTTTATGTAACTAGCTCATTGAGAAACCTCTAACCCGGATTTTTGCTTCGATTCCTGTCATTTTCGATCCGTAGAATTGTATTCCTCGCCCCGGTCACTTTTTTCTGTTTAAAGCTAACATTCCTACAATTTTTGGTTGTGCATTCACAACTGTATGGAACAGCCTTCATAAAGGCAACATCTGTGAATGAGCATCAGCAAAGAAATAACGCATCATTACCATCCAGTTATAAGTTCCTAACCTTGCTATAACATTGGACGAGTCACTAGTAACGCGTATGGCCGAAACTGTAGTTGCCGGTTCCAACAAGTTCACCGTCTTTACTCTTAATGTTTGTGGTGTATAAAAGATATCACTGGTCGGAGGTAAGGAAGCCTGTGGCGGAACAAACCGAAGCTATGGAATCTGATAACGACAACGCTATGCTTCGTCTGCATAGTAGCGACCATCAAGGGAGAAATTTTTCTCTTAGTCGGCTAACCTTAGTGCGCTTCTTACATAAAACCGGACGCTCCGTGGCCACGTTTGCTTCCTGATTCCATCGAGTTACGTATGGAACACATGAGTGTTGTCATGCGGATTCCTTATGTTTTTCATCGAACAGAAGCTCAGTCGCAATTTTACTTTGCTCGCATTCCGTGGACATAGGTTTCAAAGCCTATCTGCTGGAGCTTACGGATGGTGGTGCGCTTAGGCGTGCCCTTTTCCTGTTTCCTGTAATCTACCCTGTCTTATAGTGTCGTGACCTGCGTTCAAAGGACTGTTAACCAGGTAATGGAGTTGGCACTAGGGTTAGAAACAAATTGCTGTTGTTGGGGTACGGAATTATTACAAACGATAAACGATGAGAAATAATAAACGGTTACTTGTAGATCATTGCACAGAAAAGGACGAACTCTAACTATGTCGCCTTTCATCATGACCGCAATATAAGAACGTAAACGTCACCACTTCGGATCAGTATATGATTTGTCCTCATACACGGTTAGTCAGTAAAACCTTCGTACAGAAGAACCAAACACGTGGACATTTGTTCAACCGGAGAACCCAGAAACCGGTGTTGCCCAGGGACCACGCAAAAGTCAAGTGTGACCTGAACCGACTTGGCAGCTAGAGGAACACAGGACAAAGCAGCAACTTTTTTACCGATTGGCAGTAGTTTCTTATCTCTGTTTTAATGAGTAGGGAACACCTGCTCATAGCGACACAATGCCTCGTGAAGGATTTCAAAAAATGTTTACTACAATAAGCTGGAATGCGTTTCTTCTAATTGGGCTGTTTTCGGTTCAACTGCCTCTGTTTCTGGTGATTTATCATCAGGCTAAATACAAATTTAACTACTTACTATACGAGAGGTTGGATTTGGTATCTAGAAAATTAATTTGTCAACATAATTAAAATGGCTGCGATTTGTTTACGCGGAAGCTCCTCGGACAACAGCTGCCCATGGTAACGTCAAGACCTTGACAAATTATTAGGCCATAATTAGCTAAGCTATGGATTGTCTCTGATGTCTACGATTTAGATCAGTTGAAACAAACAACTTGCTTTATACAGGTAGTGTGATTTAATAAAGGGAGAAAAGGGGAGTTGAGTGTATAAGTTTGGTGGCTAAGTGAATGACTATCAACTGTGAAAGATGGAACTAATTTGACTAAGCAAAAATAAAAATAAGAGTACGTAGTATAAATAATCAGAGGCCAAGCACGACGGTAGTCCGTAGTGTCACATTAAAAACTTGTGCGTCTTGTACAAACAAACGTATTTTAACTTTTGTCCGTCTTCTTTGTGCCCGTTGTCATGCACCCAGCGTAACTGTCGTAAAACATTATTTTCCACGATTTGTTTCATGAACGAAAAAGATCTTCACACAACTTGAAGCAAAGAGTTTCATAGCAATGGAAAATAAAGCGTAAGGAATTTGCACCTGGCGCACTTGAGATACCGGGGTGACCTTATCCCATTCACTCTATTTGTCAGATTTCACCTCATGGGTTTTTGGAATGTTGATTAGTAGCCATTGGCGTGTATTTATCGCTGGACGATTTGTAAAACAGATAAAAATTCACCTTAATTTTGAGGCCACAGTATTTATGTGTTTAACGGCTAGCATGGAACTGGATTGGAACCTACAACACTTCTTAAATAACCTCTATGCTACGTCGACTGCGTACGTGTCGCATGTTCTACTACTGCGTGAAATGAGAACGTAATATTACAACCATTGTCTGCTACATAGTTCGAATGGCATCCCGTTGGCTACACTTGTTGCATCAGGCTATCTGTCACTCCAAGAGATATTGTTTCTTAACCACCGTGTGCCCAATTTGTTCCTTGAAATTCAACGATCCCTGGTACCGGAGACCTGAGTCACAGATGGAGTTCCTTTAGGAGAATGGAATATCATTGTTACGTATGGGATAAGAATGATGCAACTTACGATTTTTGTTGGATAACTTCGCGGGAGTTTTTCCAAAACCAACGAAGGAAAATTGTTTGTGCGTGTTCTGGCAATGTGTGATGCACTAATTGTGTTCGCCGCAAATGTATGACTTCTAGTGTAGCCGAGGTTTGTGTCATGGCGGCGGAACGGAAGGTTATCCTTAACTGAAAAATCTGGGTGACTGGGCACATTCTCCAACCGAATGCAAAATGATTAATGTAAATATAAAAATGATCGATTTGAGGCGTCTGTTCCAAGGACGGCGTACTTAAACAGAAGAAATTTTATGGCATTCCGGGTGGCTATACCGTTTCAATAGCGTTTAGTTTTAGTGCAGTGTACCAGCAAGAATCGGCACCCATGATTTTGACTGTGCAGGATAAAGCGATGTATTATTAAGTTTCCTCGTATGCAGCGATGCTATTCCCTGAATACTCCCAAGCACTTCAACCTCTTCTCCTGCAGGTGATTGCATAGGCTAATGGTGTATTTGACACTCAGGTGGTATTGGACATGTGAACGAATATAAGCTGGGAGCATCTGACGAAATACAGAGAAGTGCAGGTGTGCGAACGACTTTCAGTACAACCGGAGTATTGATTCCCATTTTGGTGAACTTTTCAGGATTTTGCAACAACCCACGTCATCCTGGAACAATCCAGTTGAAAGCAGTACACGTGTGCGTAGTCTGTAGAATCACGTGCTCTAGTGCAGTATAGAGATGTAACTTACATGTACTCACTTAGACTTATAGTAGATTTCAGGTTACTCACTGACGCACCCTATCCAGATCGCAATGGCGCAGTTGCTGATGGACATTCATCAGAGTTCTGTGCCACATCTTCAGATTAACAACAAAATTGAGTAAAGTAAAAGACAAACTTGCGTGGTAATTAATCAGGAACCAAAACCGTCGTGTCCCATTGGTGACCACTGCAGCATACAACGATGGGCTTGTAAATGATCTGGTAGATGGCTTCGAAAGTCGAATACTTTCAAAGCGGGAAGCCGGTGATCACCGGTAGCAGCTTGATAATATGAACCTGGTGATCTCTACTGCCGAAAGCATTCTGTGGTTTGATTAACTAGCACAGGAGCGGCATAACATGGGAGCATTTATAGATGAAATACGTGAGTTTACCTGATAACTGTATGGCTAAAATGCACGGACAATGACGCGACTTGTATCTGCTCGATCTCCCTGTAGTCTTCATCCCTGTGATGAAAATTCGATAGTACGAAGCAGTCCCGTCAATCGGAGAGGCGTCAAATCACGCTGACGTTGGTTCATTAAGGTTCCTGAGAGCGCCGTTTTGAACTAGCACTTTGTGTGCTCGTATGTGCAACGTCATGAGTCAGAACACTGACGTCTAACGGCAGAGTAAATCGAGTAAAGTAATCCCTCACAAACCATAATTTATTGTACGATGTCCTACATCTTTACAACAGGCAATCCAAGATATACCAAAAAAGGCTAAAGCTCAATTAGAAATTGGGATAAATGGCAACAAAAGTCGCCAAAAGGCCCATTCCTCCTGTTCATACGTGTGCGCTTCCTGGATCTACACATTTCGACCTAGAGCACGCCGAAATACTCAAAAGAGCCACAAGCCGTAAAACACGGGAGTTTATGGACGCTTAGTATTCAAAGCAAAACTCGATCAATAAGCACATAGATCTCGAAGTCGCTCACGACGCTTTGCGAAACAGGACCTTAAAGCCGCACTGACGATGTTGGCTAGTCTGGCAGCGAAACGTCAGCAAAATAATCGTTCAGCTGGGACAGCAGTGCAATATCCACATCCACGTCCTGAGCTACGGCTCTTCTCAACCATTACAAATACACGGATCTTCAATTACCCAAGGTGAATGGGCTGGATAGCAGAGCTCATTGTGTCGTGTGTTGCCTTAAGAAGCAACAACGCACACGCCTGCTTAGAATCGCTGCTATTGATTGGCACTTTCGTTGTTTACCTCCCAACTGTTTCATTGAACCATGTCGGAAGTACTTGCGTTTACGTGTAAATGTCACGCTAGAGCGGCAGCAACAGCAGCATCTGACACACACCTGCAGCCACTGGAGATGAGAATGTCACATTGATGACTGCAAACAACTGTGCTTTGGGTGAATCGAACGATGTTATGGCTTCGGTTTTGAAACCTGTGTGGGCTATCTGACCACACTGATCACAGTGTTGTCAATCACAACAGCTCACACACTGATCGGTAAACGGGCTGAGTGCACGAGACTCTAAAGAGTGAACTTTCATAACTGTCTACGGGATAACAAAGCTAGAACTACAAATGAATTCATTTAACATCCTCGAGGTGTGAAGATGTGATTTACGTGGGCAATGTGGTGGACATTTTTGGTAAGAAGTGTTACTGCACAATATGACATTAGAGTAAGGAGTTGGCGGCATGAGTAGTTAGCTCAACTGTATGGGTGGTGTTCAACAATGTTACCAATACTACCCTTTTATGCTTTCAATACCAGTAACCTGACTTGTTTTAGTTCACAATTAACAATTCCAACACCTGAACGTTTCTGCGCATGTTGTTGCACTGGCTTCTGATGTATTGGGCGAGTTGGCCATTCAAGGCCACTTCTCCACACTGCCATGTTGGGTAAAAGAGTAACCGTTTGCTATACACCAGCTTTATTTACGTACATCATAAGTGCAGGAAAGGATCAAGTGTACAACCTGACATCGTGGATAAGTGTGTAATGGGACAATATGTGGGCCATCCGAGGATTCATCGGAAAATGTTTGTTCGCAAACAAATGATGTTTTCGAGTGGAAAACTGCCATGCGACTTTCGTAGTTTATCTGAGCTTACAGCGCAAGTGTTTTATAGCCCAGTTAAAGAGCGAGTTTGAAAGATAATTCTGAGTAAGGACAGATAAAAAGGGTTCAATTTCGGGTAATTTATTCCAATTCACACAAATATTTACACGAACCCGCCCCTCTATGTGACGTAAATATGAGATTGTAAACAAATTCAGTAAATTATTAGAAGTTGCTGGCCTAATTTTGACTATAGCGCGGGTAGTAAGACCGTGGTTAGGAAAAATAAACTGAAAAGCAAGAGAACATTCATAAAAATGTATTATCGTGAACTCAACTGTAGTATAATACTCGAGTTACCGAACCAAGCCGAATACCGGGGCTAGGCATTAGAAGATGCGACGCAAGTGCAATCGAAAGTACACAAAGGAAGTATATCAAATGAATCGTAGGCTGCATCTCTAAGCTTACTTAAAAGATAGGCGCCATTTGTTAAAAATCGAACCGTTATGGCTTCAAAGATTAAGGGTAAATTTATGTATATTATTCAAAATTTTCTATCGACTGACATACACGTTACTTTCAGTCGGTATCCCAAGAATCCTCACCAAATCATCTAAGTAACAAAGACTATGCTATCGCATCCGTCAAAAGTAAACATCTTCACACTAGAATGTCCCAAGTTATGGAATAGATTGCCTCAGATCGTCACAAGTACATCTTCGCTTCGGACATTAAATATGCAGCTAAAACAGTACATAATTGTTACTAAAGTTAATGAACTGCTGCATTTCAGTTGCACAGATGAATGGGTGTACGAGAGTTGGCCTGATAACATCTAAGTACTTGCGGAATTCGTAATGTAAAAGTATAAATAAATATGGCGAGAATGGCTTGCTGACACAACGTGAAATACATTGTTCCCTTAGCATGAATTTTTCTTGTTGGACAACAGATTCGTCTTAAGTTCCTTCCTCCAATGCCACATTCTTCGGTATTACACAAATTGATGGCCCATCAGTGGCCTATGAAAACCTTGGCACATCGATAGGTTGGATAAATCAGATCTACCCCTTATTTTCTCTTAGCCTATATTGTTATATTCTTCGTGTTATACAAATTGATGGCCTGTTGGTGACCACTGTAAATATGAGCACATCGATGAGTTGGATAGATTGGATTTATCTTTGATTTTTTTTCTTCATCTTAACAGCTTCTCACCGTACTGTTACTTAGCTTGAAGACACACTGATGGCATTTGAGAAACATGAGCACATTGGTGGGTTGAATGAACAAGATTTTTCCTTAGCCTACGTACAGTGCTCCCTTTCTATTTCACAGCTACGTGAAAAGCATGCTTGCCTGCAAGAGATGGACCTACTGAATAAGTGACATATTGATATCCTGCAACTAACCCATGAAATTTATTTAGCAATTCCACTTGCCCTGTCTTATCACACCTTACCTCTTGAGTGATTTAAGTCGTTAATTCTATTGCCTTATGTTTCATGGTAGATGCAGTTCATAGTTTAACCGTTGGTCCTGTTATCATGTCCGCTCACACGTTTTCACCATTTATAATTATTTTTATATACCGATGTTATGCGTAATTTACTTACATTTTCCATGTAAATATTGTCACGCACCTCCATAAATTTTGTTATTTTGCTTTCTTTTCCCAGTCATTCACTTACAAGTATCTGCACGTTTTGCAATTGTCTTGGGTTCCGATGCATTTTAAAACGAAATCAAGCACGAAACAATCACCGGAATAAGAACCACAAGTGTTTCATGCGGCTATTTGTAAAATCAGTCCGCATTTCCTTCGTACCTTAGATCGGACCAGCTTAGCTGGGCGTCTCATCCAGTTGAGAATTTATTGATTTATATTTCCAGTTAGATATAGTGTGTGGTGACAGGGTGGTGGGAATACTGCCCCGTATCAGCCAGTGTTTAGGGTTTACTTCTATTTGAGACATTAATCCATTGGAATTATGTTGATATGCGGATAGCTATAATATGCCCTCTCTAGGTGTACCAAATGGGACGAAGGCAATAGTGACAATATATCTTGATACAGCCTCTGGTGTTCTCGTAATAGTGTAATAGGCATTTTAAGAAAATAGGAAGAATGAGTTTGCTTACTGTCATTTATCCCTTCAGGTGCATTCAGAATTTCTTATTGGATAGACGAAGAAGGCAAATGTGGGCTGAGGGGGAGTCCAAGTATACATGCCTCATGCTTATTTTGTTGGTAACGGATTCGACATCACATTTGTTTTTACCTCAGCAAATAGGTTTATCACCAAGGATGGTATTTTGGGAGGACAGTTTTTATTGACTTTCCTGTTTAATGCCGTGATATTTATTACACTGTCATGCTGGATGTCCTCATGAGCTGTGTTGTCAGAATGAATAATATGAGCGCTGAATATGAAAAGCCAGTTGCAGGATCTCTCCTAATGGGTGAAAATAATGTACACTTGATACAGCGTGAAATGTAGTCTACTTGCTTCCTAGGATAAACCGAATAGCACACTGCAAAGAACAGCAACGAATCAGTGGCTCCAAGGAGACTCAGCCGCCACGCAATATTGCACACCGCTCGAGTGGGAAGAACTGGCATTACGACTGGACAATAATCACGATAATTTAATCATGTACTCAGTGCTGCAAAAAATGTCAAATGAAGCAATGGTCTCCTAAATGGTTAAATCAAAAATCCGTGTAGGTAGTTGCACGCAACCTCATTCTATTCTCGGAGATTTCATGTAGAATTACGTTGACTTCCTAAAGTCATTAAATGGATTAACCCTCCACAAAAGGACAGTGAAATGACGTCCAATTAACCCACGTTATGAGGAGAGTTTCAACTGGGTGTGTTCAGTGTTGACTTCATGGGTACGATTATAATGGTTGACCCTTCCTATAGGTCCGCAAGCCGAGCTATGACCTGGGGAGGTAAATGGCAACAGTGGAATCATGCTACTACCATTGTACAAGTAGAAAGAATCTACGAAAAATATTTATTAGTGGAAGTCAATTTAACTGCAGTGCTCCTTGACAGACTGAGGATGTGCGGTGTTGGTGGTTCGCTGCACAAATGGATCAGCAATTTCCTTATTGATCGGAAGTGGAGAGTCCAGGTGGACAACCATCTAACAGACTGGTATCCATCGAGCAGCGGCGTGCCCCAAGGCACTGTACTGGGCCCGATATTGTTTCTAATCCATATAAACGATGTGCCTCAGCTACTACAATCACATTGTGCTTTGTTCGCAGATGACTTGAAAGTGTGGAGAGTAATCCGCACACACAATGATTGCGATTTACTTCAGCAGGATCTCGACCGCCTCTCAACATGGTCTGCAGAGGTTAACCTTCCGATCAACCCTGCCAAGTCGCAATTCATGAGGTTGGGTAAGTGTGATCACGGCCGAACGTACACAGTGGCTGGACAACCGTTGCATCCCGCTCCTTTCGTGCGCGACCTCGGTGTACTCTCACGCTGCGACCTAAAGTCCATTGACAACACGAATAGGCTGTACCAAAAACAGCCTTCGTATGCTTTGGGCTCTCAGGCGCAGCTTTAGCACTTGGTCCGAAGAGATTGCCACTCGCCTCTTCGTCTCGATAATACGACCAATGCTAGAGTACGGCACTCCCGCATACTGTCCCATCACCCGGGGCGAAGTAGAAAAGCTTGAGCGGGTGCAGCATGTAGCCACTAGGCTGATTCCCAACTTACGAGGTATGCCATACGAAGACCGATGTAAGAAACTAGGGTTATACACCCTATCTTATCGTCGGCTGAGGGTTGACCTCATCATGACGCACCGGATATTACATCTGGGTGATTACCCCATGTTGAGACAACTACTTCATCTGCGCACACCAAGCTGCACGCGAGGACACCGGTATAAACTTATCGTCCCGGATTTGAAGCGGGTCGCCCATCAACTCTGTTTCGAACGCAGAGTGGTGAATGTCTGGAACGACCTGCCTCAGCATATAGTAGAAGCGAACACAGTGGCTAAATTCAAGATGCTACTAGACAAACAATTTGCAGAGGCAAAGTACAGAGAGCGAAACGATAAATAAAA
>CALYDF020000205.1:0-28927 GCA_944474145.2 Dicrocoelium dendriticum
CGGGGCTGGATGCTGTTCAATGGTTAACTGGATAACCATTAGTACCCTGAAAGGGTTGTAAAACTTACTTTATGCATCGTAGACGAATTATTGGACAATGGCAACATCAAATATTAACTATAATCCTTCATCCAAATGACTTTGCTGTCCACTGAAGCTGGCTTTTAGCGTGGTTTGTTATTTGGACTTTCCGTCAGCACAGTTTTGCCGCACCTAGTCGTAGTAGGATCCACATAACTCTGCGCCTATCCAGAGATAGTTAAAAGCATAGCTACACATTATGAACCTTACGACTCCTGGCCTCTTTGCAATAAATTCTTTCGCCCATTCGTTAAATTATTTTGTAGCAATAAAGGTATCCACAACTATGTACAATGCTTAACTCGAATAGCATTCGGGTCATCTGAAACGCCGTCCAATAGCGCGATTATTCGTTCCTCATAACTACTGCACCTAGTCTTGTTATTCCACCTTCATCCAAGCCAGCTTCTATTCGACTCAGTTTCCTACATTTTGTACCCAATTACTTGACAGTTATTCTGTGCCCTTATTTTAGCCTCGCTCCATGGACTATATATAATTCTGTCCAAGTCCTCACTGTGCCGTCTGGTTGCCAAGTACACCTGATCCAGAATACCTAGCCACCACTTTGTTTTCCTTGTTTGTTCTGTACTTTTATCTAATACTTAAGTCGTAATAGAGATAACTTCAAAACATTAGTCGCGGTACAGAACAATTTTCTACATCATAACCATAATTATGGACACCGTGCAACATCTTTACCAATGCATTTACAGCAGCTTACTTCGATTTCCAGACAGAATTAATCAGCGTAACATTTTCAGCTTCTAAGCGACTAAACGGATGAATATTTTCTATGACCTTGACTTATATTGACAGGACAATTATGGTATTCCCTGCCGACTCATCGCTTATCCCCCACAGTACCGCCTCCATGTGTTCGTTTATTTTAGAAACCTAAATAATTTTGCTGCTGCTCAAGAACTCTTTCCCGATTGGTCAGTCATGTAACATATAAGATACTAACTGAGACTTAGTATCACTTCCTTGCAACACAAATGATTCTGTTATTTACATTATCTTTAATTCTGAATATCTGCCTATACAGTTCATCTTTAGACTAAAGGTATGCATCTGATAAGCTTTACTTACTTCTTACGTCGCTGCGTGAATTCACTCTGATATCCTTGGGTCATGACTGACTTGAAAACTGTGCGGTGTTCTCGGCTTTTTTATTATATTACTGACCCCAAGAATTATTGGAATACCAGATGAATAAACATGCACTACCTTAATTAGGACTGCCACCGTGTTACAACTTGATGTACGCCTCACACAACTGTCCATCTTCCAAACATTTTTATTTATTTCCCCTCAGCTAGCGCCTTTCATTTTCATTGTAGCTAACGCGGCAACCCAGACTGCTGCTGCTACGGTTAAGCCTCTCCAAACCTCGGGCCATAATCATCTTCACTCACCTTAAACCCGAGCTGTTCCTTACTTATGTTTTCGCACCAGTTCTGCAAACCCATCCAGCAAGTCTACCTACTATAACTAGACGTTGCGTCCATTAGATCTGCTTGTATTCCCTGCCAGCTGCTTTGTATCTTTGGGTTATCGGTGCTTTTATTTTACATGATGCAGCAGTAGGTACTGCTGGTTAAGCCTCTAACCCACCAAAGTACTGCCTATCTATTTTGCAACAATAGCATATCTATATAAGTCTGCTGCTGCTCGTGAACGCATTTTCAATGGGCCCGTTGCTTAACCCATATGGAACTTGTGTAGTGCAACTGAAAACATGCTCTTTCAGTATCTTATAACATTGGATTTTATGGTTGTTTTAACCTTCGAAACGTCCATTTGTTTAACTGACTGCACATCCATGGTCACAAACCGTTTTGGTGAGTTCCTCGCTGCACGTTTCTCGCTCTCTCTGATTCGCTTCCTATTCTTGTAGCCTGCACAATACACGTTGGGTTCAGTCTCCTCCGACTTCTATACTGTCGTATTTGACACGTCTTACGTGTCATTGCTTACCGACTAGTATCCCAGGTTCCGCCCAACAATTGGTGACCCCCTGTCAGGAACACGCCGCCCGCCATTTTGCATTTTCATTCTGGTGAGCTCGTTCCAGTGATTTTGTGATTCATTACTTGTGATCATATTGTTTTCTCACCTACCACATTTTTTATCTGCTTTTTGCAATGGATAATCTAGAGGATAAGCCGTCTCCATGCGCGGTTAACGCCGTTCAGCCTGTCATGGTCAATTCTGTTGCCTTAGCCCCTCCCCTTTTTGGGAGAATGATCCTTTATTATGGTTTTTACATTTAGAATCCGTATTTTATATTCGTAAGATTTCTTCTGATTTCGCCATGTATAACCAGCTAATATCTTGCCTTCCTTATAGTATATCCTCGCAGGTGAGAGACATCATACTTTGCCCCCCTCTAGTAATGAAATACGAGACACTTAAACAGGCTATTATTCAGCGAATCACGCCTTCTGACAAGGTCCGTCTGCAGCAACTATTTAGTGATCTGCAGCTAGGAGATAGGATGCCCTCAGCCTTGTTGCGCGAAATGCAACAGCTCATCGGCACGTCCAACATGGACGTAGGGATTCTCCGCGAGCTGTGGATGCAACGCCTTCCTGCAAGCACTCAAGCTATCCTTGCAGTAGCAAGTGACTTGCCAATCACGGCAATTGCAGATCTAGCAGACCGCGTCATCGAACGGCACCAACCAGAGACTGAAACCAAAGCACCTAAGCAGCTTTGCGCTGGCGCAACCACAACGACAGGCGCGACTAGCCCTCCGTCGGCAATAGACGCATTATCATTGCAGATAGCGTCGCTTCAGCGCCAGATCAAAGAACTCACCTTAAAACGTAAGCACTGCAACCGCTCTGGATCATCGCACCGTCGCACAAAACCTGATGCCTCAGGTTACTGCTTTTACCACTCGCGTTTCGGTACTAAAGCCCGTAAGTGCGTACAGCCGTGTAGCTACTCCGCTATAGATGATCCGCCACGCCGGGCTGTAATGGCCACGAACGTCGGCAAAGCTCAAAGTCGTCTCATCTACATTAGGGATTATGACTCCGATACCCAGTTCTTAGTTGATACCGGGGCGGAAGTCAGCGTCATTCCCCCTATGCCAGGTGAGCCTACCGCTTCTCTGTCGACAAGCCTCAGTGCCGCCAATGGCACGCCAATAGCCACCTATGGTCAGCGGTCACTTACCCTGGACCTAGGTCTTCGGCGCACGTTCCGCTGGGTATTCACCGTCGCTGCAGTCCCCTTTGCCATCATCGGCATTGACTTTCTCAGGCATTTCGACCTCTTGGTCGATGCGAAACGCCAGATGATAGTCGACACTGCAACAAAACTCAGCGTACGTGGCAGCACCGCCGATGTGACATCTATATCCCCGGTCTATGCATTTCCCCAGACCTCGTCAGCCTACGCTAATCTCCTTTCTCAGTATCCCAAGCTCGTTCAGCCAATGAACGCAGCTTTGCCCGTGGCAGCTCAAGTCACGCACCACATACGGACGAACGGCCCACCTGTGTCATGCCGTCCACGCCGACTATCGCCTGAGAAACTAAAGGTAGCTAGGGCGGAGTTTGAGCACATGCTTGAACTTGGAATAATCCGCCCTTCCGACAGCCCTTGGTCCTCGCCCCTGCAGATGGTCCCCAAGAAATCTGGTGACTGGCGCCCTTGCGGTGATTACCGCGCACTCAATCGCCTAACCGTCCCAGATAGGTATCCCATCCCACACATGCAGGACCTTACCGCATGCCTCACAGGTAAGACGATCTTCAGCAAGATCGATCTGGTTCGCGCCTATCACCAGATACCTGTGGAAGACAATGACATTCCTAAAACAGCCGTAATCACTCCTTTCGGTTTGTTTGAATTTTTAAGGATGCCATTTGGACTGTGCAACGCCGCACAAACCTTCCAGCGCTTCATCCACGATGTTACTCGTGGCCTAGACTTCGCATATTCCTACCTCGATGATATCTTAGTAGCCAGTTCATCGGAACAAGAGCACCTCGAGCATCTTCGAGCTCTCTTCCAGCGCTTGACCCAACACGGTGTCACAGTCAACCCGACTAAGTGCGAACTCGGCAAATCAACGGTAGAATTCCTAGGCCACCTCGTTTCATCGTCTGGTATCGAAGTCCTTCCTGATAAGATCCAGGCAATCAAGGACTTCCCAGCTCCGACTTCCTTCAAGCACCTCCGTCGATTTTGTGGTTTGGTCAACTACTATCGACGCTTCATTCCGCGCTGCGCTCAGCTCATGCAGCCACTGACTGACCTACTCAGAGGAAATGAACGTAAGTTCGCTTTCCCTGACACAGCACAGGCAGCCTTCGCCGAGCTCAAGGATGCTATCTCCAACATAGCCCTCCTCGCTCATTCCGAATCGACTGCACCTCTTTCTATTACGACTGATGCCTCAGACGTCGCGGTAGGAGCCGTCCTCCAACAACACGTTGGTGGGCAATGGCAACCCCTTGGGTTCTTCTCCAAGCGCCTGCAGCCAGCGGAATCCCGCTACAGCACGTTTGGCAGAGAACTGCTCGCCATTTACCTAGCGATACGTCACTTCCGGCACACACTTGAAGGCCGCGCTTTCACGGTCTACACTGACCACAAGCCCCTTATATTTGCCTTCAACTCTGCTAGCGACAAATACTCACCACGGGAAACAAGACACCTAGACTTTGTCACGCAGTTCACTGCTGACATACGTCATGTCTCAGGTGTCGACAATCCCGTCGCCGACGCTCTCTCACGCGTCAACCTCACTCTGCAGTCTTTGCCTACCGTCGACCTTGCCGCAATGGCATCGGCTCAGGCTCAAGACGAAGACATACAGCGCACTCTGCAGTCCACTTCGCTGCATGTGCAACCTGTTCCTCTCCAAACCACGGAAGGAACCATCCTCTGTGACACGTCCACAGGTTGTCCTAGACCTCTCGTGCCCGTCTCCTTCAGACGCACAGTCTTTGACGCACTGCACTCACTGTCACATCCCGGTATCCGTGCATCTTTGAAACTGGTCACCGAACGTTTCGTTTGGCCACGCGTAAACAAAGATGTTCGTACCTGGGCTCGCGCCTGCCTTCAATGCCAGCGCTCTAAAGTACATCGTCACACCCGCAGTCCTCTTGGTTCATTTCCTGCCCCGGACTCTCGGTTCTCGCATGTACACTTAGACCTGGTAGGTCCATTGCCTCCGTCACGCGGATTCGTATACATTCTTACATGTGTCGACCGCTTCACCAGATGGCCAGAAGCTATCCCCGTAACAGACTGCACAGCTGAGACTGTTATCCGGGCCTTCTTGGACCGATGGGTCTCGCACTACGGATGCCCATCCACCATCACAACTGACCGAGGAACGCCTTTCGAATCTTCACAATTCGATACGTTCTGCAACTTCTTAGGCTGTCGCCGCATCCATACCACAGCGTATCACCCAGCAGCCAACGGGTTAGTTGAACGTTTCCATAGACAGCTTAAAGCCTCGCTCTGCGCCTCCTCCGACCCTAGCTGGAGCGAAAACATTTCGCTCGTACTCTTAGGCATTCGCAGCAGCATCAAAGCTGACTTGCAATGTGCACCAGCAGAGCTGGTTTACGGCACGACGCTCAAGTTACCAGGAGAATTCGTTTCACCTCCCGCATCGTCGGGTATGCCTCCGCCTAACTTTGCGTCCTCCCTAGCTCAGCGCATGCGTTCACTACGCCCGACCCCGCCCCGTGAACAGACTAGAGATGTGCAAATGCACAGCGGACTCTCTACCTGCACTCACGTCTTCCTCCGCACCGACGCAGTGCGGCGCCCTCTCCAGCCTCCCTACACTGGCCCTTTCAGAGTTCTGCAACGGACTCCGAAACATTTTACTATAGACCAGAATGGTCACCGAACAACGGTGTCCATCGACCGCCTCAAAGTGGCTTTCTTTGACGAGCCACTTGCAGCTCATCCTGATGCTCTCTCACAAGCACCCGCACCTGTGGTGACTTCCCGAGCACTGGATAACCCGGATCCCTCCGTACCCCTTGACCCGCAACCTATCCCGCCGCAACCCCAGGCAACCGACCGACGCGGTAGACAGGTCAAACGTCCGGTCCGTTTTTCCGATTTTGTAAGCGTTTGCTATTTCCATTAACACGCCTTTTTCGTCTTTAATGGTTATCCTGCGTCTCACCCACAAACGTTTTGCAAAATCGACAAAAAAACCCAAAACATTTTGAAAAACCTAAAAAGCGTATTTGCTTTTATCATACATGCCATGTCCCCTCTCCGGCGTCAAGCCACTTCCCAGACCCTTGCCAACCCCCTCTGAGTTCTATCTTCCAGAAACTCAACCGCCGGAACTGCCCAGTCAACCCTCAAGTGACCCGCCAACCGGCTCAACGCAACCCTGGAGTGACTCGCCAGCAGTCCCACAGCCCCCTTCCTCACCCAAGGAACAGACAGTCGCCCTCGACCGCAGACACCCACGAACGGATTGGTCCCCAAACGCCGCCTAGGCATTGCCAACGAGGACGCCTGCATTTCTTCGTGGGACGAGGATGGCCGGATTTCTCCGAGGGACGAGGATGTCTGCATTTCTTCGTGGGACGAGGACCGTGGACTAAAGTGCGGTGGGGGGAGTGACACCTCCCAAGCGCACCGTCGGGTCTGCAGCAATGGGAAGGTCCTGTCGGCCTTTTTTCTGGACTAGCCAGTTTTTTTGCAGTCCGACCAGCCCGCCCCGACGGCCCACCGATGATGCACTCTGGTCCACACGATCGGCATAAATAAAACTAACAAAAGCCTGGACCCAGCGAAATCTGCTACACACCCCACTTTGGAAGCCATTCTCCAGCCCCTGCAAACATTCGCATCCACCCTCACCTTCCGTTCCCCCCACTAACAGCTCCATCGAAGGCTTCCATCCTTCAGCCTTCTAGGGGGAGGCCCTTGTAGTGCAACTGAAAACATGCTCTTTCAGTATCTTATAACATTGGATTTTATGGTTGTTTTAACCTTCGAAACGTCCATTTGTTTAACTGACTGCACATCCATGGTCACAAACCGTTTTGGTGAGTTCCTCGCTGCACGTTTCTCGCTCTCTCTGATTCGCTTCCTATTCTTGTAGCCTGCACAATACACGTTGGGTTCAGTCTCCTCCGACTTCTATACTGTCGTATTTGACACGTCTTACGTGTCATTGCTTACCGACTAGTATCCCAGGTTCCGCCCAAAACTTGTCCCGAATTATATCATTTTATTAAATCCCAGCACCTTCTTCCAGATGCATTAACCCTATATGACTACCCGACTAAACGACTCACCTTTATGGCTGGACGTATGCTTCTATCAAAACAGTATGATCTCCTTTTTGTCAATCTGACTTCACTTTGGTAATCTTTGGATTTGAATGACTTGAAATCTCTACAGACTCATTGTGTAACCTTTTAGCGTACTGCAAACAAGTTTTATTGTGCCAACTATAGTACGACAGGCTCCGACGTACAACTAGCGGTAAGTTTCTCATAGCTTTCTCTAACTTTTAAAAATAATTAAGTGAAGGTATAAAACTATCCTGGCTAGATACTGTGACTGCAAGTGGTCAGCACAATAGTTATGAAAATCCCACGCTTTAGCTTGGTGGGTGAGCAGAATAAGCATATATGTTCCTTGTTCGCAATGCAAGAACTGTTGCGGGTCCGGTTGAAAGGGTGGCTCCCGCCCACCGTGCTATGCTACAGGCTCCTTCAGGAAATTTGGTGAACCTTGATTTTATTAGTGCCAAATGTCAGGCAGATGCATATTTGCGCAGCTTTTCTTCGGATGCATCATCCAATTCTCTACAACCGTCTTTACTATTTCGTTGGAATTGATCTTCATATGGCTTTTACATGCAACCTTTGGCTCGCTGCTTGCAGTGGTGGCGAAAGTTCGCACAGAGCCGTAGTTGTAAGGATTTTCTATGGAAGCGGGATTCGATACCCTATGCAATTTACCGTAATTTATTTGGAAAATTTTGGCACGCTTAGACGTCAAAATTAATGAAGTGCACTTAGCAATAAACGAGAGCCCTAGCATTAAAATGCACAAGAAATAGGTGAAAGTAGTTCCTAACGAGGAAAAGAAAAGTTATTCGCATATTTTAAGGTACGTACTTTGACGGCAACATTAACTAGAAACGTACGAATGAACAAACGTTGTACACAAATCGGCTTGCGTAAGAGTTACATACCAGGGTCCAAATTTAAACATACCAAATGGATGATAATTTACCCGTTCTGAGACCAGGGTTTTCAGGAATATAGTAGAAAAGTGAGCTGCTTAGAGAAGATTTTAAACGCTGAGTACGGTAATGGAAAAGCAACGTTCTACTTGCAGTATCTAACAACTGATTCGAGATTGCATGTTGGTCTACAAATGGCGCCATTCTTTCCTTTCGCAAAAAGTTTAATTTTGATTTGCAAGCAGATATCAGATAAAATTAAAGGAAATAAGTTTTGGCGAAGCGTTATAAGTTCTAAATAGGCCTACCTATTTAATGTGTTATATAGTCCCTAAGCGTTTTCGCTGTGATTACATACGACTTGCGCTTCACAATCAAAACTATTCAGACCTACAACGACCACTGAATAATGAAAAGTTACTACTCTTTTTTTCTTTGAAGTACGTCTTTTAAATGTATTCTACCAGATCTGCGCCTTGTATAAGAGGTTAGTGCATATGGTTGCGTTTGGTACTCACAATGCACCCAGGAGAACCTTATGGTGGTCCAAAACACCGTCTAAATACCAATTTTCGATATATTTCTGCGAAAAATCTTAGATGTCAGTTGCTATTTGGCCAGAATTGCTACGCAGTTAGTAATACTGTTCACTCCCTATTTTACTCCTGTTTTTAAATAAAATCGGTACGCATACGGGAAATATATATATATATATATATATATATATATATATATATATATATATATATATATATATATATATATATATATATATATATATATATATATATATATATATATATATATATATATATATATATATATATATATATATATATATATTCTTACTGCTCGCTAGTGTCCGCTTTAAAGTAGTAGGCCCATGAATCCAGGCATTTTGTTCTTTACTTGTTCGCTTTTGGCCACATATACTCCATTAGATCTAATTTTCATGTACCGAGCACTATTATAAAACCAGTAGTCATGCATAATGGAAACCAATACTTCACTTCAAAGGCTTTTGCTATTAAACTCTTCATGTTTCCATATTCTATTTCACTGGCTCCATAGCTAACCAGCGCAGAGAGCACGTGTTGCACTAGCTGGCTAATTATCCAGCAAACTTTTACCACCACTACGCCTTTTCTTGGGCTTTCGAGCATAATATTATCCTTGTTGCTGACTCTTAAACCTTCCATGCCATATGCGTTATGGTAGGTGAAACACGCAACTCCCACTAGCTGCTACATACTTTCTTAACCTTGCTAAGGGTGCTAGAATAGCTTTCATCAAGTACACTACATTCCTTGGTTCATTGGTTAGTAGAGAGCAGAAGGAAGTTCCTTTGTCAGCTCCGTCCCTTCCCGGACATTGCGAGGGTTGCTGGGATCATTGCAGAACAAGATTCAGCGGAAGATCGCTATGGTTGTATTGTGGGTAGCAGAATCCATGCGCACTCAGAGAGTGGGTATCCAACCGTCATTTGAAAAATTCCTTCGTCTCTGCATCGACGACAGCTTCTGGCAAGCTGTTCGAGTCATTCACTACCCGGGTGGATAGGGCCAGACCGGACCGTACACGGAGTCGCTGCCGTTTGAAAAGTTTCCACCGGTGGCTTCGAGTTGCACAACTTGTGTTTAGACAAAAGAACGATTGCAGCTCACTTCCCAGCTCACATCGTAGAATACGCCGGGTGAATATCATATCTCCGCGGCGACGACGATAATCCAAAGAGAACAGGTTCAACCGTTGTAGCCGGAGGAGGTAGGGTAAGTCCCGAAGCTCTGGAACGGATTTGGATCCACGCCGTTGAACCTTCTCGATCATGTCACGTTCGGACTTAGTGAGCAGGTACGCAGCAGGCAATCTGTACTCGAGAACTGGGCGTACATGAGAAGCAAACAGCAATCTGAAGAGTGCTGGGGTCAGGCGTGAAAAGGCTCTCCGTATAGCGTGAAGTATTCTGTTTGCGGATGCGACCCTCTTCCGGGTGTCTTCCATTGATTTGCTATCAAGGGACACAGTCACTCCAAGGTCACTCTCTTGGTCGACATTTCTGAGCAGGAAACCCCCGATATGGTAAGCCCCAAAAGACTCCGGAGCACCGATTGGAAGGATAGCGCATTTGTCATTGTTAATGGGCAACCGCCACTTTAGTGACCAATCGTGGAGCTGATCGAGTGTCGCTTGAAGTATGTCTGCGTCTTTCAGACTGGAAACCTCAATCCACAGCTTCAGATCATCCGCATAGATTAAGCAGTCGGCCTGCAGTTCGGATGGCAGGTCGTTTATGAAGATATTGAAGAGTTTGGGGCCGAGTAGAGAACCCTGGGGAACCCCGCTGGTCATGAGAATTTGATCAGAAAGCGCTTCGTTAACTTTGACCTGCATGAAGCGACCTTGCAGGAAATCCGAGACCCATGAAAGAAAATTTCCAGTGACGCCGATGCCCCGGAGTTTGAAGAGGAGCCGCTCATGTGGGACCTTGTCGAAAGCCTTACTGAAATCGACAAACACAGCATCCAGACGCTTACCGGCATTTAATGATCTTGCCCATTTTCCCTAGCTATCAGCAACTTTGTAGCACATGAACGCGTCATTCGGAAGCCATGTTGGGTATGAGATAGGAACTCCAACTCATCGAGATGTAGGCGAAGGGCCCGTTTCAGAATCCGTTCCATGACTTTGCACAAAATCAAAGTCAAACATATGGGACGATGGCTGGCTGGATTCTGTCGGTTCCCTCCTTTGTAAGTGGGTTTAACCGTTCCCATCTTCCAAGCAGTAGGAAGCCGTCCGACCTCAAGGGAACGACGGAAAATTTGACATACAGGAGCGGCAATGTGTCCGGCCACGGTCTTGAGGAACAATGGGTGTAAACCATTGGGACCCGGCGAGGAATACGGGTCTAGGTCAAGTAGAAGTTTCATTACATCGTCAGTGGATACATGCACGTGCTCCAAAAGGAAGGGAGGAGTGGGTGCAACGCTATCTGGGAGTGGCGTTTCGGTAGAATAGACTGAGGAATATTGCTGGGCCAAAAGGCTAGCTTTCTCAGCGTCTTCATAGACTAGGTCCAAATGCTCACATGGAGACAAGGCAGGGACACCACTTCCAGCTTTAGAGCTTCGTTGGAGGTATGAGAAGAGCGCCTTGGAGTTTGTACTGGAAATTGCAGCTAATGACAGTTCGTACTTTTGGCGTTTCTCGCGTTTTTTATGTTACAAGCATTCCTGACCGTTTTGTAGTGACAGTAGTCAAGCTCAACTCGCGTAATTCTGAAACGATCCCACAGTTTTCGCCTTCTTTTCATCATTGATCTCAATTCGCGGTCGATCCATGGAGGGCCTTTGGAGAAGGGTCTTCTTTTGGAAAAGGGGATGACCTGTTCAATGAGTAACGTGAGCTTGGAGTACAAGTGATGCCACGCTTCGTCAACATTGAGGTGTTCAGGGATACTCAGATCGACAGTGCTTGCCGCCGTTTTCAAGCGAGTTGTGTCGGCACGCCAGAAATTCCGACGGTCGGCACGTTGACTGTGAACAGCGAGACGACGTGACCACTGGAATGAGACAGTACAGTGATCACTGCTGCCAATGGGCTGTAGAACTGAAAGGTTCGTGGTGTCTGATTGTGTTGGGGAGAGCACGAGATCCAAGATATGCGGCGTCTGATCTGGAGGAATACGAGTTGGTGTCGTGACGTGTTGGAGCAAATTGCAATGAAGAATGGTCTCCAGTAAGTTAGCCTCGAAGGATTCTGTAGGTCGGTCTCAAAGAAACAGGTTCCAGTCAACAGAAGGAGCGTTGGATACTCAACGATAAGACAATCCTTTCGTGCACCATGCTTCCTGATCGAGTCCATCAACCGGGCTCCGGATCCTGAAGGCGCTCTGTAGACAACACCAAATGAGAGAGAACTCTGACCATCATGAACACGACACCATAGTGCATCAAACTCATCGTCTTTGTCACTGATTGCTTCAACTACGTGCACTTTAATATCAGTCTTCCAGTAGACTATTACACCACCGCCGAGCCTCCCTGCTTGTCGATCGGATCGGGAGAGGTGATAACCAGGGATAGACACCTCTGAATCCGTGATGTCGGTGAATAGCCAGGTTTCAGTGAAGGCCATTAAGTCCGGGCAGGTCTCTGAGGCAATCAACTGAATCTCATCCAATTTATTCCTCAGACTGCGCACATTGGCGGTTAACACAAATAGTCCACTTGTGTGTTTTATTGTCCCGGGATGAGAAGAATGGGTCTCCAACGGGCTCTCAGGGTCTTCCGAACCACGCAAAAATCCACAATATGAAGGTCAGTTTCACCATTTCCTCGGCGTGTTCGGAGCTCCTCCACAGCCTTTTTCATTTTTATCCGATCCTCCGGAGAAAGATCACGTAGTACGTAATATGGCTCACCTTTGAGACGCGAGGTCCGTCGCAGAATACGTCGGCATTCCTCTTCTGTCTGACACACGACTTTTAGGGGACGAAATTTGGTTGGGTCCTCTTGCTTCCTGCCGAGCCGGAATGCAGAAACGATGTTAATCCCCTGTTCCCCCCTCATCAAATAACAAAGAGATCTAGCGCTCGAGAAGAATTTGGTCATCCAGAATTCTTTCCGCTGGGGTGGATTTGTTCGATTCGGCTGCGTTCATGATGATGAGGCAACGGTCCCGAGAAGGTGGAGTGCGCTCAGGCATCTGCGGTTTGCGAGAGGACGGATTTTCTTTGATCACTTTCTCCAGCTCAGAAAGTCTATTGAGAACTAGCTTCATTCGCGACTGAGAAGCTGAGAGCTTAGAATTTGGCTTATCCCCGGATTTGGGATTGAACTTAACAGCATTGGTGGCTGGGCTTTGGCTGATAAAGGTTGGGGGCACATTTCTCTTCACTATGGAAGGGTTATCCCCAGTGTTGGATTTCGCCTTGGGCTTAGATACCAGCTTTCGTGGGGGCGTGCTTTCAGCTGGGCATAGACTGGTTGTTGTTGGAGCGGTGGCGCTCGCCACGGCAGCATACGTTGCGGGCTTATTCCTCGGTCGACAAATCATCTTACTGGACGGTAATGACTCGGCCGACGTAGCAGAGAGGGTGCGGGTTCGATTTGGTTTGGGTGTAGCAGATCCAGATGCAGGTAGGGAAATGGATGATGGGGGTAACTCATCTTCGGTATTGTCCACGGCCAAGGTGACAGGGCTGCATATACTCAAAGGACGATGGTTAGCCAGGAGACGTTTGTCATTCACTATTAGTCGACATGAGTCACAATGTGAGCTCATGACCTCAGAGGCAGTGCGTTAGAGACATTCATATAAAGCGTCGTCGATGCTACAGCACGAAGTGTACAGCCACCCTTCACAGAGAGCGCACTGAACAGCTTTTGAGCGGGAAGTGACGCGTTTGCTACAACTTATGCACTTGGATGACATAGCGGTTCGCCGTATTGATACAGAAAGCTGAAAAGTGGGAGCGAAAACCTCGACGGGGGTCGTTATCCGCAGTACATAAAAAAAGTCATTAATGCACTCCTTATGCAAGGTAACCGTATAAACGCGTTGGACACCCTATTTAGAAAATAAATTAAAGGGATGGTCAACCTAAACTATGAAGATAACTTTAGTGTGTATGAATACATGAGGCACAATTATCCTACATGTTTGAGTGAACTCAACCGCCAGAAGCAGAGAGGTCACTGTCCCATCAACGGAGGCCCAAGTGTATTTTACGCCCCGGGGCAATTTGCTAAATTTTCAGATACGCATTCTCCTGTTATTTGCGGCAGGCTCCTCTGGTTCACTGGTGTTAGTGACAAAGCGTTATAGATAGAGAAAAAAAGCCATAAAAGCTAAAACTTGCGATAGTTGACAAACATAAATGTGTTTTCAGGTCAAACATGTCAAACTGTCGTGAAGTTCTTCATTATTTTCCTGGTAGACAGCTCATGCAATGTTGTTATACCGGTGGCAACCCATTTGATGGTACAAAGGTATTAACCGCAATATCCAGGATGTTTTACATGGCTCAGTGTCCTCTGAAAATTGTACACTGAGCTCTTCCGATTGCGGTCAACTTATATGCCTCTAATATCCGTCACATATACAATATTCGTTACTAGGTTCCCAGCGCTTTCGCGTAACATTATCACATACTTTCAAAGTACGCTTGAAACTTTTGTTTTTTGGCAACTCACGTCGTACATATTTACCAAAGGGATGTTAAGGGTATATAGAATATTTCTATGTAGATATGCCTAGTTAAAATTTGCAAGTTCGCCGCTTCTTACCTCCTATATTATTTTATCTGCTAAATGCATGCCAAACAGAAAGTTGTATTTAGAGAAATAAAATAATGCAGTTAATCGTAGACCGCATTTTAATCCCAAGTAATTTGGTAAGTACGGCAGGTGTCGCACTGCCTCTGCTAGTAAATTAGCGGCCGTTCAAACCTGTGATGCGCATATGTATTCTTATACATTACGCAACGTACCAAGCCCAGTAAATTTTTAAAACGTTTAGATTTCCACCAGTTTGAATTTGGCGCTTGAAAACAAAATTAGCCCAGGAGATTTTAATTATATAGTTGATTAAACTGTATTATTTTCGTTTAGAATTTGTTTATAAAGCCACTGTTAGAAGCGTTTTAACTTTTTAACTTGCAAAGAATTCTTATTAACTATTCCGTGTTCATTTTAATTCCGACGCTCTAAGCTTGTGGGGACGTCTGATGAGAAGTCGGCGAAGAAATTTGAAAATTTTTGGTGGCTACTGGTACATCTATTAGTAGGCTGAAAGAAATTGCGTTCATGATACTAAGGATAGGTAGCATAAATTAAGATGAATCGTTTAATAGTACTGGATGACTTATGATGTGTTAAAAGTATACTGAGTCAAAGTGGTTAAAAGAAGTAAGGTCGTGATGGTGGCGGAAAATCAACCGATAGGAATGGGCTGAAATAACGTATAGGAAATGTGGCATTATTTTTGCGTCGTAAATCGTTCTAAATGGTACGTACTTATATACGGAAACTGTCTGTAGGTTAGAAATGGAAAAGACTTATAACAAGGCATCAAGTGAAAGGTTACGAAAACCACACGGAATGCTAATTGGAGGACTGATGTACATGGGTGACATGAAATGGAACATTTGCAGGCATTTTAATGATATTACTTAATGGTACGGAGCAAAGTTGCGTAAATAGTAAGTGTGTAACTTACGGATGATGCTTTGAAGATAACGTGCAATGAGACGTAATTTTGTGAATCTGCAGAAATAAGAAATAGAGAACTATGATGAGAAAGGCATCACTGTGTGCATGTTTAATGACATACGGAAAGACGGGCAGCAATGATATAAGGAATAATAGCTTACTAACATCTGTTGCTGTGATATTGCGTTCATAAATGGTTACTATGAAAATGGGATGCACGGAAGGGGTTTATTTGTTTGGGTCAATGAGGATGAATAATCGCAAATGTTAAATTTCTTTACGTATGTTAACGTGTTTCTTAAGCTTAATGCAAATATGAATGCGTTTGCATTTGCTAAGTTGTCGGCGTACATGTAGAAGGGGTAAAATGAGAAGGCGTCTATGTATATTATATATATATATATATATATATATAAATATATATATATATATATATATATATACCCCTTCTACATGTACGCCGACAACTTAGCAAATGCAGACGTATTCTTATTTGCATTAAGCTTGGATGTATTGAGGGCCGGTGTGCCCGGGCCTCCTTTCTCCTTCTGGCTGTGCTGAAGGGAGCAGAGACCTCTGTGAGATAGGAGTTAAATTTATCCCAGACAACGTAGACAGTATCGTCGTCTGAGATCTCACAATGGAAACCAGAGGCCTTGGCTGTCACTCAATGATAGTCTGCTTGCCATATGTTCGGGCGAGACTCAAGAGTACTCTGGTAGCGCCTAGACGGAGTACAACTGCGGAGCAAACAAACATGATCCATGGAACCCAGTGGAGGTCCGAAAGTAGTGTGCCCAGCACAATCGAGTGACTTAGCGAATACAAGGTCTAAGATAGACGGTACTTGGGCGTGCATGTACCTAGTGGGGAGGTCAATGAACTGGTGCAAAGATACTTGGAGCGTAAGTTCAAGCAGGTCAGCGCCGAATTTGCCTGACGCTGAGTCGCAAGAAAGATTTGCCCAGCAAATCTCTGGCAGGTTGCAGTTGCCCATCACCAAACACTTATTCGCTGACTGGGAGGAAATGAATTCCAGAACCTGTTTGGATACGCTCCCGGGGCTTCTATACTCAATTACAACTGTAACCTGAGCCGAGAATGTGCTAATAACAGCGGATAGAGCTTCAAACGTTTTGTCTGTCGACTGAAATAAGCAAGTCTTCAAAACGTCAAGTTTGCAGCTCACATAAAGAGCCACGACCCTTCCCTGTAGGCCAACGGAATCATCTCTCGTACAAAAAGCCGTGCGGCATTGCCGGCGGCTGCAGCAATTGGCACAACTGAACAGCAAATTTTCGCAAGAGGCAAGCGCTGCGTACTGCTTGGCATTTAGCTCTGTACAAAGCTGATGGTACCATCGTTTGCAGACATCGCATTGCATACCGCCGGAATCGTCAGTTACTGATATATTACAGCTTGGACAGCCACAAAGTGCGATAACCTCAGAATCCGAGCCATCCGGAACAACAGCCCCGGTGCATTACGAGACAGCCAAAGTGGAAAACAGAGTGATTACAACACGTATGCTATAGATAAACGACGACAACAAAAACGGCAAAAACTGGGTGCAAAACTGGGAGAGAAAACCAGTAAGCGCAATGGCGCTTTGACCAGAACCGCTGTAATCGATCAAAGATATCTCGGATCAGAGGAAATTTGACAATAGTCAAAATTCGTTTCAAGTATGTAATCAAACATCGTTACCACGTTAATTTAACTACAAATATCATGTAGTATGGCACGCCCAAAAAGCTACCAACGCAACGCTACCATTTTCAAGTAATTCTATGCACCGAAGTTCTCCCATCCGTAGGTCACTAATTGAGCGCCCATGTGCGCCAATACATGCTGAGTTCTGCTAAGTTTTACCGTGCGGTTCACAACTGCATTCCTATCCAACGCGTTACGGTGCACAATCCGCACACGCTCAGCAGACGCAACGGACTCCCATGATGCTGCTGAAGGTAGCCGGGGTGCCATCCACCGACATCCATGGAGTATGTCCCGCGCAGAGTGACTGACGCGCCGCCACATAACAGATGTGAGCACCTGGGAGCCGCCACTGCCGACTAAACTCACAATCGCATTCCCTGCCCCGCGTTATGAACACCCGACGCACTGTCGAACGAGGACACGTAACCAACCAGTAAGGCCCATCAGACTTGCAACCGAGAAAGGTTGACCTACGGAAATGCGCCATGAACACGTCGCATGCAAAGTCGCTTAGTCTTGCGAAAACGGAACTCACTGAGGACACCTCAGATGGAACAGCCATTGCGCTCATGCACCGCCTACATGTTATGCTGTTCCTTTGGTGCACCATAGTGTTGACTCTATCAACCAAGCAAGTGAACAGAGTGAGTAGCGATGACCTCTCCAACGAGTACTCCTTCAGATGCTTCTTCTCACTCCCCATTCTGTTCGTCGTGTGGCAGCCAAAAAGAACAGTATCCCTCAGTCTGTGCGCCGCCCAAGAGTCCGCGTGTGGAATACACGTTGCGCACAAATAAGGGTGCAAATCAGTATTCGCACTCCCCACCGCGTTCAATATCCCTTCAAATACGGACGCGTCACCAGTATATATAAGATAATGCAGCCAACCTCGTAATTGCATTCTACGAGCATCAGATATCCCGCGTAAGCGGCCGCAACGTCGAGCCCTGTCCACTTTATGAAGGTAACCACAAAAAACCAGCTTCGCGTTGGGATAAAAACGACTGAAAGCCAGGATGTTAGCAGCGCACTTATCCACCACCGCTGTGTGGCAACGTACGGTGCTAGGCACCATCTCCCGCATCGCACCAACCGCTTGTCCATACCTGTAGGAAGTCTCATCGGGTAATAGGGCGCAGAAAAAGGAACTCCCCAGACCTGTGACATTTACCAGCATGCAATCCACAAAATGTAGCCACCATACTTGAGCTGCTGCGTCACATCGCATAACAGCACCTCCCCCTAACGATTCACAATGCCGCGGACTAACGATGGGGAGAAAAACACACAACGTATGTCAACGCCCTCCGACACCAATGGACACACACCGTGCCCTTCCAACATCGTTGCCACGTCCGACACCTAACAAGCGGTTCCATCCCGATGACGAATGCGCAAATTGTACAGGTCCAAACCGGTTACTCGTTTGCCGTACTCCTGGTACATACAACGGCGCAAACCTGTTGTGCTACGGAAACTGTCCATCAAACGCAAAACCTCCTCCATTTGCACCGGAAAAATACGACGGTTCCGTGCATACAACCATGCGTTACCCAAGTGAAAATAATGACTATGCGTCATTACGTAACTTTGCACGGCATACGTATGTTCCTTAAAAAATACGGAGAAGTGAGCCTTGCAATCGTAGCATTTGTGTCTACATGCGTTAGTGGCCTTGCGACAAAATAGGACCAACTTACCGCTTGCAACGTGATCCTGAACGTTTACGATGAACGCAACGGTACATGATGTAACGGTAGCATTCCACCTCCGGCACTGGCTTCCTCCTTCCACGATGGTATGCCGCAGCAGACTTGGAGGAGGCACGGGAAAAACCAGTCGCTGTTTCAATCTGAAAACGTTCCAACCGCTTCTCAAGGTCCTCAACACGTTCATACTTCCCAATAACCAAAGACCCGAACAGCTCACTGTCATCGACAGCCATAGCGATAGCAGGAAAAACCAGTATGGCCACCGTAAAAACAAAACAAACACTGGCACACGCGCCAATACAGGTTGTCATTTCTTCGGCATCGTAACTCACATACAATGTTATTTCCAAAGCCATCTTAAACCTAGTTTACAAGTTTCACACATTCAGCCACCTTGGCAATGTCGCTACGCAACCGTTGCTATGTACAATTTGTACCACGAAACGTACGGAAACCACACAAGTTTTTCCGACCTCCGATCACACAGTTCCTTAGCTTGCTAAATGTGATGACTGTGCGTGTCTAATTAATATTAAAATTTTATAGTGGGGTTTGTAATTAATTGGATCCCGCTTCTAGAGGAAGTGTGCACAATTACTGCTCTACTCAAACATTCGTCTTGTTGTAAAGTGAAACCGCAGTGGGTTTTTTAAATTGATCACCACCACTAATGTCTCCTTTGATTATTTTACAGGGCGGCGCGGACCGAACACAGAATGATTGGAGGAAATCAAGTTCCAAGCCACCGTACTTGTTCCTTTTAAAGTAGCTGTTTATATGATTGCTTGCTGTGTGCCACGATATTCGCATTCCGCGCTGTTGAATAAATCTGCTTTGGACCGGCTTGCTCGTTCACGTGGTCGGTTTATTAAAGCGGCGTCGTCTTGCATGATTGCCGTTTCGTACAAGCAACCACGTTTGTTACGCGGTCGCTGGCCCTCACGCACCGTTGGTTTGTAGCCGGGAATTTTCGTCCGTGTCTCGAACATGCTATCCGGAATAGGTTACAAATTGGCGCCGCGAGCAGTCCTACAAGTATGATCAAAGGTGATTTCAGCTCAACGAAGTTGGAGTGTCGTGTCCGGGACACAATTTGCAGATACAGTCTTTCAGTCTGCAACCGCGTGTTTTCAGCCCTGGAAGACGACTTTGAAAGCTGGTATTCTCAAGTCAATTGGGACATCGCTGCAGCGCCAGTAAGGTCATTGGGCTTCATCATCCTCAGTTTCTTAGCGAAGAAGCGTTATATATTTTCCTAAACATGAGCGGGCCTTCTAATTCACCATTAGAAAAGAACTGGTTCACTCTCCAAAAACTTTTCCCAAGTGCCACCCTATGCGTTCTACTGTGACACATACTTCGCCCCGCATCAGCTGCCCTCAAAGAACCCCGATGCCTTCGTCGCAGCTCCCGGAACTTTGGCTCACAAAAGGTTTCCAGATCTTCAATATGCAGAGCTGGAAAAGTGGATATGTGAAAGGTTCGCGATGGGATTCCGCGACCAATAACACCATAAAAACATACATTAAACCTTCCTCGTTCGCTGGAGGAAGTCCTGGAAAATTCCAGGAAGCGGAAGTTTCTGGAGCAAGTCAAAACGCACAGAAACTAGCTTGGTCAAGATAATTGTTCAACTTTACGCCCCTCGACCGACGTTTTCGCTACTAATCAAACGCACCACTCCCCAGCACAAACTTCCCCTGGAGAATTGCTTATGCTCTCAGCGGTACGTAGACGGGCCCAGCCCTGTGGACACAACCCACCAATCGTATTTTTGGAAACCCCAGAGTATGGCAGCTTTGCACAATCGTCAGCTTTTGGCATCAACGTTCACTAGCAATCTACACTCTAAACCATGAACGATACCAGTGTTTAGACGATAGTAGCGTGCATTTTTTATTGATACAGGTCTTTCGTGTTCTCCACTTTGCCTTGATATCGCCCACAGCCTTAGGAACGTGTGCACGGTTACCAGTCAACAGCCTCGTGTTAGCACCGCCAACAGGGTGGAGTTGCAAACAGAGTTTACACTGCCTGCACCCTGAAAACTTGATGGGGTAGTAGCCAGTTATAATTTTATAGCTTGTGGAAATTTGACCTACGACGCTATTTTGAGAATGGATTTCCTCACCCGACATGGTTGTACAGCGGCACCTTGGATGCGGAATCGTATTGATGAGTCCTGCGCCAACCCTCACTGATCATCAACTGGACCGTCAAGTAGCTTTCACCATCGTAGCCACAACATTAGTAACATCTCATTTCCAAAAGGAGATCATTTAGCCAATTAGTGGACGCACGAACCTTACCACAGACCACGCTGACCAGTTAACCTTAGTGCTACGAAAGTCTGACGAACGGTTTTCTACAACTGATTCTCCTGGCCGTACGAACTTAGTTTAACATACGATTAACACCATGCCCCACCGTCCTAATTGTCAACATGCGCGCAGGTTGCCGGTTCACTACGCACAGCAGTTAGGCAATAATTAAAGAGATATTGGACAAATGTATCATTAAACCATCGTCGCCTCAGTGGGTGTCGCCATTCGTTATAGTGAAGAAGCAAGACTGGACCTGGCAGCTTTGTGCTGATTATCGAAAGCTTAATGAGGTTACACGTAAAGACTCACGTCCAGTGCCCAGTATCAGGGCCACATTCAATGCACGCTAGGTTTCATGCTGGTTATCTACTTTGAATCTTGCATGTGGGTACTGGCAAGTAAAAGTAAGACCCAATAATCATGCGAAAAGGGCGGTCGCTGTTCCCAACTCTCCATAGGACTCTAAACCGATGCCTTTTGGTCTGGGTAATGCTCAGGCTACGTTTCAGAGACTAAAGCAGAAAGCCCTAGAGGGGCTGACACCAGGTAGCGGGTTAATTTTTTGGACGATAAAATCGTTTAAGTGCGATCGATGGAGCAGCATAACCGGCGGCTGCGCCTGGTACTGGATCTGCTGCGCTTGAGGGGCTGAAAACTACGGGGTCCATAATGAGATTTTTCATGCCTGAAGTTAAGTACTTGGGGCACATGGGCTCCCATGAAATTGCGAGGACACACTCCGCCAAATGTTAAAAAATTACTTCCTGGCAACGACGAATAAAATCGACAGCAGAACTCCGCAGGTGCTTAGTGTTTGCTTCGTACTATCGACGGTATATTTTTAACTGCGGCCATCTCAGCCCCCTTACATCATTTAAAGGAGAAGCGGCAAATATGCTACCAGACTGCGGAATGTCCGAATGCTTTTGCAGAGTTGATAGTTCATCTTACGACACCCCAAGCTTGGCTCCTCCTGACACTACACCCGAGTCGGGAGATTTGTTTTGGATACAGTTACGAGCGATTAGGCGTTCGGCGCAGTTATTTCCCAGAGAACTGCGGTGGCAAATTTGCGACCTCTTATGCTAGTCGCAGTTTAGATAAACGCGAGAGAAAGTACAGCACCACTGAAAGTGAACGACTGGCGCTGGTTGTTTTTTCGACATTTTAGGCCATACCTAATTATAAAGTCATTTCAGCTTCGCACTGATCACCAGTCACTTCAGTGGTTAAAAGCTATTGTAAGCCGGAGGGTCAGAGAGCAAGATGACAGGAACAACCTAAATAATACGACCTTATCTGAGAATATCGTCCCGGGACACGACACACTAATGCAGACGTGCTGTCAAGGCTAGTGAGATCCGAACAGGTCAATTCGGCCTTCATAACCCCAGAGACCTTTATTGCGTGGTTCCAAGATGAAGCATGTGACCCACACCTGGCTAACACCTACAACCAACAGCTGAATGGCTCCGCTATACCTACTGAAACTGAATTCCTTGGACGTACCACAGAAGAGCGCACCCTGCTGGGGCACTGGAAGGGCATGCAAATCATCGACGGTGTTCTATACCGAGTTAATAAATCCGGCCCAAAGCTGATTACTCCGTTGACCAGACCACTTGGGTTACTACAAGAAATTCATCAAGGATTGGGCCAATCCGGTCGGTTGAAAACTGAGGCTGCATTTGGTCAACGGTATTGATAACCAGGGATCCACTCCAATGTCTTTCAATTGTGTGCGTCATGTGGGTTTATGCTACTTTTAAACAAATGTTGCCTGTCACACCTGCTCCTTTGACATCAATAGCTACTTCCGCACCAGGGCAACCAATTGGGGTATAACTCATTGGTTGTTGCCGATAACAAATCGCGGAACCTGCTTTATACTATTTGGGATAGATTACTTCACGAAACGGTGCAAAGCAATACCCAGCAGAGGACAAAATGCATCCACTCTCGCCTCACCATCGGCAACCGGTGGGTGACTGGTTCTGGCGCATCCATATCCTTGCACTCAGATCAGGCGCGGCTTTTGAGGGTAACCTATTGCAAGAAATGTGCCGCTTGCTAGCCATTAAAGAATACGAACTACACCGTATCATATACAGGGAAAAGGGGCTCGTTGAGCGAACCAACAGGATTATCAAGGCTATGTTACAGAGCTTCTTCGAAGGACATTAGTCTAATCAGTGAAACGAAGCATTGCCACAATGTATGCTTGCCTATCGGGTCTCGGTGCACCCACAACTGGCTAATCTCCAGCTTACCAAACTCTCAGACGTGAGATTCGCTTACTTCTGGATTTACTATTACTTCTCTGTCCGGGAAAAGCTTAATCCCTGCCGGAATACGTCCGCAAAAGCAGTGAGTCACTCCGAGTAGCATTTTAAAGCGTGCAGGAGCATATTATCGGAGCGCAACACAGCCAGAAGGAGTATTACGCTAGCCAAAGTTGAGGCCCTGAATACCGAAAAGATGATGGTGTGTGGATACACCGACTAAGACCTCCAGCTGGCGCAAAAGATAAATTTCATCGGGAATGGCGTATGCCATATGAGCTTGTGTTCGTACGCTCGCCTACCGCCTAGGTGCTTCGCAACCTTACGGATCCAAACTCCGAAGTATTGAACGTTCATTACAACCAACTGAAACCGATGACACTGTCTTCAAGTTCTACGCCTGTAGTTAGAATCGTGCCACCCGGTTGTCTCCAGATAGTTGAACACACTGTGAACGTGTTAGCTGAGGGGTGCATCGCTGTTGTTCCAGATGCGTTGGTAATGGTGACGGTGCCAAGTAGCAGGGAAGACAATGCAGTACAGTCAAAACCGAAAGGTGCTGTTTAAATTGATCGCCACAACTAATGTCTCCTTGGCTTACATTACAGGGCTGCGCGGACCGAATGCCCAAATATTGAAGGAAATCAAATCATAGGCCGCCCTACCCGTTTCTTGTAGACTCGATGTATATACCTGCTTGCTGTGTACCACGCTATTCGCATGCCGCGCTGTTGAATACATCTGCTTTTGTCCCGCTGGCTCTTGCTCTTAGTCGGCACATTAATGCGTCCTCGTCTTGCATGATTGCCGCTTCGTACAAGCTATCAAGTTAGTTACCCGGTCGCTGATTATCACGTGCAGTTTGTTTGTAGCAGAGATCTTTCGTCCAAATCTTAAACTCATTCTTTGGAATATATTAGGGTCTCTAATAAAATCAAAGCGCAAAAATATCGTCTGAAGAAGCCAAATGCATTTTAAATGCACAGGAATTATAATCATGTTCGTGGAGAATTGAAACCTACATCCTAGGAAAAATGCACCAATGCGGCTCTGCACGGATATGTGTTACTAATACCATGGTGGAGTATAAAATTATGGTTGGCTGGCCGAACAACCTCCTCGTGGTGCCAGCTGGGTGGTTCGGGTTTACCCCCTTCCAGCAAATGGTTCGGCGGCAGTGTTCCAGGACGTGGTGGGTTTTCGCCTGGCAAGCGTTCTCCCTATAAAAAGCCACAAAAGTCCGTTTAACAACACTGTGACGTGGCGGTTGTGGCTCGCCACTAACTAAAGTCACCCATTGCTTATCCGGACAATCGCTTCAAGTCCACAGATATCAAGCATCCATTTAGCACTGGCGACACCTTCAAACACATTCAAGCAAAACGACAGGAAACATTTACCAATCTCATAAACAAATCTAAACACGCCTACATGCAAACTTACATACGTTCATACATAAACATGTGCAACAATCCCATTGTTCCATTGTACATTAACTGATCACATTTTGTACTCTTAACATGATCATGCCTGCGCAGGCGTGCCTCGCTTAGTCGAGAATACACAATTTATTTATTTATTTAAGAGTACGTACCTAGTGGGCTCCCACAACACCTATAATCGTATACGTTACTGGCTTTGCGTTCGTAATTGCAAAGGTGGAATCTATACCCTTAATGTCCTAACTCACTTTGCAAGAGCATGTTATCCATCCAACATTGCTCATATTCTTGGGTTGCAGAGCAGCTGAAGAGTAGAAATATACCATTATTTAATTATTAGTTGTTAATTTATGTGTTAGCATCAACGCCTTTTTTCGACCCTTAGCTATTTCGCCAAACATAATTTTTCGCGTTATCTACTACACATATATCAGTTTTGCACGATTAAGCTAACGAATATTTTTCAACCAAATTCCAAGATTAGCGATATCTACTCCATCCATCTTGGAATATAAAAGCGATTGCTATAACGTAGGACCTATAGATATTGTTTTTGTACAAACATTTAAGTTTATTGAAACGAACTGTAGGGAAAAAAGATTAATGGACGCCTTTCCTTTTAAGGTGGACACAAATCAAATAGCCAGTTCCGTGTTTTGTGATGGTTGTCCAAACAAGCTATGAAAGCGCGTCCTTCTCACTTTTCCGCCCATTTGTAAACAGCACTTTTAGGGTTTAGTCCTTGGTAAATTTATGTTTAATAATTTATGGTGCGGAAAATGCACTCATTTGGCTACATGAAGCTCATACTTAGTTGTCTGACCTGGACTATAATGATTACTGGAATACACAATAACCAACTTTGTCCGAGGATCCAACTATCTAACCACTACTAATCACGGTTATTAATGTCTATTTCCTATAACCCAACGCTTTCGTTTTCACAACACTTACTCCTATGCAATTTACATTTCGGCATTCAACGTGTTTACAATAAAATTTGACCAGGTGTGAGAAACACTTCAGCTACTGTGCCCCAATTTATAAAAGAAAAATAGAAAAACATAACAACCATAAGCCGGCTGTGTCAAAGGTTACAGATGGTCGTCGTTCCCCTAAGCTACCAGCCGGCTAATATGCAGCAAAATAATTACTATGCAAAGTTATTTAAGAATAAATAGTGAGATCTCCTTTGGAGAGGAGGAAAAAGGAAATGGAATGAGACAGAGCAACTAACTGCACGAACGCGGCTTTAGTCGGCCCCTAGGCATACCAACAAATACGTCCACCCAAACATGTTCAGAGCCGTTCAGACCCCAACCAGATAGCCAAGAGGATCCAACCGAGGCCCGTTTCAAAGTAAGGGTCTTTATCCTCTCGACCAAACCATCGCTTGGACACCTCTCCTCTTATTAGATCAACACCCCAGGTGAGCAAACAACGCACGTCGCGAAGGTCGGTAAGCTGGCATGCCTAACAAATGGCCAAGCCCTCGGAGTCTGTTGTGTGAAATAAGGGTGCCGAGACGTGCATTTCCTTTGGGTGGGCCATAAACAGGGCATAAAACACGCTTGTTTATAACTCGAATGCTCCTCTATGCGCGAACTAATTTGCAGTCACGCGTTGTCAAACGTACCTAGCCTTTTATGTCCGGTAGTTTAAGTTCCAGTTTTGAAAACCGTGCAGTTCTTCCTCTCTACATTTACAACCATACTGCCGTTATATTCTATTCCGCTCGTAGCGGCCCTCGTTTCGGCCCAAAATCCGACACCCATGAAGACTAATACATGGGTATCTTTTCTTACAAGCTACGATCTGAACAATCACACACTGCAGTCCTAACCTGTCTGCAACGTAGGGCAGACAGGCGCCTGACTTTGGTCTAAATTCGGACGGAGACGTACCATTCAAGTTATTCGTGATTTGCGCTGAATAGTTTTTAGTGGGTAAACGTTTTCCTGGTTTTCCAACTCCATGCGCAAAGCACACACGTTTAGGTGCGTCGGATTGGTGCTTGGTTGCTGCAAAACTATGTTGTCTTAATAGTAGGACCGCCACATTTTTTCTTTATGCCGACATTTCTAAGTTTGAATGATGTTGGCCGCATGGCTGGTGCTTCTGAGTTGCTTCTATTGGTCAACCCGGCAACCTGTGAAACAAATTAGTGCTAAGTAGCTCCCCAACCGACTTCCTTCCCGTAATTTTATAAGTAACCCACTTACTGTATGTTAGTTATTAGCGTCATACGCTGATGTTGCAACACAAGCAGGTTACATGGCGCATTAATTGTGTTCTACGAGTCTACCTGTGCTAGCACAAGCACCGGTTTATCAGTGTCATAGGAAGCCCCGAAGTTTGTAGCAATTGCCGTTTCGTACAACAAAAGCACTGCGGGAGTTTAGAAATACCGGTAGCTCCGGCAGAATAAGAGTAAGTGCTACCGACATGCGTTCTCAACCATCCTGGTTGTTGTAGGAGGCAATCTAATCACTTCCGAGTATTGACTTAAGAAAGTGTTACATAATGCATGCTTAGAGTGAAAGGTTACAGTATCGCAGGTCTATATACTTCTAACAAATGTCGCACTTTTATATCCTGAACTGTCCGCATCTTCAAGCTCCATTCGCAAACACATTGTTAATTTTCTTTGTGTTTCAGCAATCGTGGACGATATGTGCAACTTGGACTGTAAGCCGCATATGGAAGCATGTTTCACAAAAAGCAGCCCTGTTGGTAGATAGTAAACTTGAATTTCCTACTGATGGTTTGACACTTCTCTGCAACTTCAGTCAAACCGTACTTGAACTTCGTTTGCTACCAAAATTTGACATATTTGTCGTCAGAGCCTGCTTCATTTTAACGAAGCCAGCTGATGTACATGCGTTTCGGCCACCGCCTATACATGAATGCTGACAAAGCGTGTTGCTTTAAACTTGTGTTTCAGGCATAAAGGCGCCTCTCCTGTGCGTTGTCTCTGAAGCACCTGCAAAGGCACATGCGAAGCAAGTTACACAGTACTCTGGAAAATGTGCGTGTGAAAAATGCATCGTCCTCGTTTAGCAATGTCCTTGGAACAACCTGTACCTGTGCAGGCATATATAGAAATCATCACATGAAGTTTCCAGTCGCTTCGAAAATAGCATGAAGTGCAACGACGATTTCCGCTTACGTTAACAAAGTTAACGTTAGGTCCGTGATTCAAAGTTCAAGGCGCTGCAGCTGGACAAGTTGCTGACCTTCCATTTGTGTACATGCACATGTTGTGCTTGGAAGTGTTAGCGAAGCTTATCACGTTATGGCACTGTGGACCGATTCTAAGGTACGTCTGCCTGCCATCCAAATCTTTCGATGGCAAAACCAACCACTTCACGTAGTATTGTGGATATTAGTCCTCCGACCTTTACAGTAATGATGAACATTAAAAGCTGGGGAGAGAGAAAAGACTGCTAAATTTCGTTAGGTTATATTGTACCTCTGCCCAGCGGCTTTTTAACGGCCTAATAGTGCGACGGCAGCGTTCCAAGACGTGATGGGTATTTGACTGGCAAACGTTTCTTTTTAAAAAGCAACAAATGTCTGCTTAACAACAATGTGACTTGGCAGCTATGTCCCGCCATTAACGAAAGTCACTGACTTAACATACCTGTAGATATTAAACGCTACGCTTATATCAACCACCTTACAGATTTTATGTGTCAATCCCAAATTAGGGTAGTCACTAAATCTAATCACGAAATCAAATCAGTAATAAAAATTACAGAAAACCCGAAGACTTACACCTGCGCCTACCTACATAACACTAGTACATACAAATATATTACAAGCATGTAATGTATACAACAAGTTATTTTGTAATATTATAATAAAAAAGCACTTATTCTCGCCTTCATTGATTCACACCATGTCTCGTACAATGCAAACCTAACAAGCGACTAGTTTGCAGCAGGCAA
>CALYDF020000206.1:0-33128 GCA_944474145.2 Dicrocoelium dendriticum
TATGAGGTGCATAGTACTTCGCTTCTAAAACAGAAAGATACTACAGACAACCTTACCTTACACTAGATTGACTTGCAAGAAGGAAATTGCTTAACTCATTACCGTTTTTTGAACACTGGTATGACAAGCGGCACGTCGAATTACGCAGAAATCAACTCATCCACAGGATAATGACAACGTGTCTTCTCATATTTTACTCAATTAAACATCACTTAAAGCATTCCAAATGGTTAGTAAATCTTTTCGTTTGTTACGGGCAAAGCAACAAGTTAAGATTAGTTTGACATTTTGCTCATGTATATAGTTGAATTAGCTACTAACAGATTATAAAGATGGTAGGCAACTGACTATCAATGATTCCAAGTGGTAGTACGCGTCGACAGGCTGTGCCCATAGGAAAGTGTTAATCACTGATCTGTCAGAGATGAAAGTAATGCTGCACTGACATCCAGTGTTAAGTGGATAGAGATGGAACAGCCATCTATCTAACTAACCGTGACGGTACCATTAATACATCGTCCAACCTTCACCAGCTCAAGCCATAATGCGAGTTGCTATGAACCAAGGTAATTCCTCGTCTGTCTTTTATTAGCTTGTTCTCCTAAATTGAGTTAGTTATAATCCGCTTTAAGGAAATAATGGGTAAATATGAAAATTCAGACCTGCTTCCGGATTTGTACCGTCAGATATGAAACGCTACCAAACGGATTTGATAAAATGCGTTAGCTGAAAACATAGCTCTTACTATCGCCGGCAAATGTAACTGTGCTTTATCCGACTCCGGTACGGTTTGGGATTAGGCAGTTTATTGTCATTGTGCGATTAATTTTATTTAAGATATCAGCAAGTGAATGTGCGCAAGCTTCGAGCTTCTGGTTACTTTTACTTACAAGGGCAAAACAGTTAAGAACTCTAATATTAGAAGCCGTTCACTAACTGAAACAAAACTATTTTTGAGTATATTTTTTACACAGTTTCATAAACCCATGCTCGAATTTGCCCAGAATGACTTTGCGTGCAAATTTGTTCATTTTTTGGAACCTTTGAAGATATTCTTTGCTTAAGGAGGTTCTGCATGGTGATTGATCTAATGGGTTTAATGGATTGTTCTATCATTTACAAATACTTTTCCGGGATTTCCACATAAGGATGGCAAGTATAAACCTCATTAAATCAGTATTTAATACTAAGAACTACGAGTAATTTGTGCCTTGTGATATTTACGAAGTTCATTTCGGCAAAGATTCCAAAGCAATACGCTAAACGCTCACCTCAGCTACAAATAAATATCAGTAATTGCTAGCATATTTGCTTGTCATTTAGTACCATATATGCTACGCAGTTCTGTCCTAATGCTCTTGCGTGTGAAGCTTTGGTGCAGCCTGGGAGTCAAAAAGTCGCTTACAAGTGCTTTACTTTCTCGCTTTTACTGCTTGGACGTAAGACAGCAGACATTCATCCAAAGTGAGAGGAATCTCTAGGGCCCGGCAGGTGCGGCGTGTGCAGCCAGGCTTCGCATTCTCATACGGTGCCTCACATGTTCTAATTAGAGGACTGAGATTTATCCGGCTGCCTTGCTGGGCACACAGATTGAATACAACGCGGTGCGTAAGACGCCTGTTGTTACTCGACCGACTGGTTGCGTGGTCTGCACAGTAGCAACACCAATTTTTTAAAGTTGCTGACTGAGTGCTTTCGGCGGAAAGCTTTGATCATTAGTCGAATGGTAGTTGAAATGCACGGGTTCGATTAAGTTTACACAAATAGAAAGTTTTAGCTCCTGGAAACCATTGACGCATTTAGCAACTTACGTAAAAGTAATTCAGTATGTTGGTCCAGGTCAGACAATAAGTAAAAATTGGTGGTACAAACGAAAAGTTCAAGATATTTTTAGTTCGCATATTTTGAATTTGCTTTGTTACTCCTAGGTGTCAGCGTTGCTTTCACCGCTTTAACGCAGTCCTTTAATTAGTCATTCCTTTTACTTTCTTTATGGATTTTAAACAGCCATTGAATTTACACTCTTGTTACTCCATTCCCAGTTTTCCAATTTAGAAACATATAAGCTTAAGTATCACAGGTAAATTATTTCCAGTATTTTGTGTTGTGCACAAGTGATTGGTTGTATTACCTTTGTTGCTTTAAGAAGCTTCGGATAGGAGTGACATAATCGAATTTAATTTTGTTGAAATCTAAATCCATCCGGCTAGCCAAACGAAAAACTTAACTATGTTTTTACGCCACGATTAATTACATCAAAAACCAGTGTGAATTTCACAGATCGTTTCACTTGCAACTACGAACGCTACTAAATGCATTATATGGGGGGAGCCAGCAACCAAACTACCAGGTATCTGGGTGTGCTGGACATAAAAGAGGGGGAGATAGTAGCTTGCAGCAGTGATCTTTGATAATAATGTTGCCATATATTAATAGTAGGTTCTATAAAACTTAATGCAAGGTAGAATATTGTAGCCAACTGACCACTGCCTAGTCGGGTGGAGCTGTGCGCTACCGGTAGCGTCCTCAGTTTACAGATCAGTGAGTGCCTTCGTTGCAAAGATGACTGCGCAAAGTGTCTGTTCGTTTGTTAGATAAATAAGTATTTGCGGACAACAAAAGACAACGTTTAATACCTCGACGTTTCTGATGTTTTCTCCTTGTTCATCAATAAATACCACAAGCAATCACACGGCACCGTGTTAGGGCCAATTTGACCGGTTACGGGATCACTGACCACTTACGGCTGTAACCAGAAATGCATAACTAAATAAAGTAGGATAAAACTTGACGCTCATTGTTTACTATGAGGAATGAAAACTCAATGAAGACAAATCAGCGAATTGGCTGTAAGATCGTTCCTCGAGGTCCTGCTCTACTCCGGCTGCAATGATGCCCTGAGTACTTTGTCCCTACTCCGTAAACCTGTTATTTTTATACTGCTGAGCAATTCGCAACAGTTCGCAATATAAGTTAATGGCCACATAACCATCCGTTTTAGGTATTTACGAGGAAACATTTTGGGTATTTTATTCTGTGCCAGCCTCTTATCCTCTTGTGTAGCCCACATAACCTATAAACCAATAATTTAGCAATTCTGCTCCTTGGGATTGATTAACTCAGCCAAGGTATTGGAGGCCACACTTGCTCAACTATCTGTACCGCACGACTGCCAAATTGCAATAATCAATGTCTGTTCAATTCTGCGGTCCTTGGTAAACACACTACTTTTCTGAGTCCGCCTGACCATGTAACATTTGGTGAGGGTTTTCTATGCATAGCTCAGAAGTTTGGGTCCAAGTGCGCGTAGATCAGTTGTACTGTTTATTCCTTTCTAGCCCCATGTTCCCAGGCAAACTGGTCAGTTTCTCCATTCGCATGCTGACGCAGATCAATTACAAGCCAGCCTTAATTTGCAATCCAAAAACACTGACTCATTGAGACCCGTTTACAGGACCCTGGCACAACGTTTGGACTGATTAAATTGTCTGGAAGATTCACCAATATTTTTAATTTTCACCTATTTGGATACTCAACAGCAAAGTGCCCCAGTAAACCATGCCTTTGGATCGTGCTTATCTCTTGTGCTGGGTAACCGCTGCCGGCACTATGCTGTTGCTTTTGTACAGACCGTTCTAGGAAGCATCAGTTTTAGTTTGAATACTTTCTACTTGTCTTAGCTAAGTCGGCCAGTTTATGTTCTTGTAATCAGCACATTCGATGGACCACACAAGTAAAGCGCGCTTCATTACACATTTAAACCCTAATAACCTGCCGCATCTGCTTAAGTCGAGTTAATTTACTTCCTATTGACTGGACTCACCGGCTTCTATATGTGTCAAATATACATCAAACTAACCATTGATTGGACTGAGTAAAATTGTGCTAAGCGTTGTATTTAAGGCTAGACATAATGCATTTTGTGTACTGACGAAACTGACGAGCGTTTTACTTAGAGTTGTGTTTTCGCACGGGCCGAGTTGCAACATAACCCATACATGTTCATTGCTGGATGGCTAAAGTCAAAGTGGTTCTGATTGCATGGGTAACTAGCATTGATTTGTCGATATGAAGCAACGACACTCGACTAGATCCCTGTTAACAACCGATCCTGCGCAGTCCAAGGCGAAAAATTTAGTACAAGCATGTAGTAGCGAAAGCAGTAGACATTGTATTTTTTTATGGCGGCTTACGCTCTAACGTACTACAGCCCGGCCTAAGATAAATATGAAGTCAACACATTGAAAGGCACATTGACATTTGAAAAAGGCGCCATAGTGGTGCTTGTCGAAAAGTATGTGCTGACCAACATGAACCGGTTGATGAAGAAGCCTATGGCACTCGTAGAACCGGAAACGGAAATTTTGTTTCTTCAATCACATAATATTTTCTATGGTACTTTTACTTGGAGATCCATACGCCAACGCAGTACCTGGATATCCCTATCTTATGACAAACCGTAGAGGCAAATTGACCAGTGCACCATCATCGAAGCACTGGCCTTAGTTCAGCTAAAGCAGTCGTGTGCTCTAGGGTTGTTTTACATTATGGCTGCTACCAACAGTATCATCGAATGCTTCATCAGTGCGCTTCGGGATACATTAGCTACAAAACGCAAGTGTCTGGTGCTCAGATACTGAGACACACTTAGCAGAATTCGTATTGCCATGCAAAAACGGCAACACTTGTTTGTGAGCATATAATATTCCTTTCAACTACAAACTCCCTTCAGTACTTGAAAACTACTCGCTGAACTGAAACAACTTTTCCATTAAGATATATAGTTGGTGGCGCAGTCGCTTAGTAACATGGAACAAGGGGCATAGTGAATGCATTTTTAAAGCCTTTCCTTATGCTACGGATCACTAACTTAGAAAAGCTGACTGCAAGCAAAATGTCGTCTGAAACCAATCGTGAACTAATTGGCTATCGACAACGTCCGTTTGAGCGGCGAGAAGAGCACTTTGAACGTCAGCTTAATTAGGCATCATACCGACAACATTAGAAAAAATCGTTTTCTTGTTACTGATGATATTTCAAAGATCCATCGCGGTTCTATGTTGCCAATTTAAAACTAGAGAAACGGATGTTAGTAACTGACTTCAGCTGTTGAGATAAAATAATAATTATAAGTTACCACCATTAATAAGTAATGGTTTGTTTTTTTTCATCAGATATATGGGTTTGGTTTGACGTAGCAGTTTGCATAACACGTATTTATACTGCCACATTTGTCGCGAATATGTTGTGGCTAAACAAAGGAAAATATCACCTTTTCAAAAATAAACACGACGCATTCTTTGGCGTTAAGTCTGGAGGTCATAAAACCTCCTTTGCTCTTCATAATCTTTGAAATTCCTGCATTGATTGTCTCCGAAAGTGAACAACTGGTGCAAAAATGGATCTGGATTTTATTGTCTACGGGTTGGTGAAAAACAGACCAAGCATCAGTAGGTTTGTTGCGTTTGTGCCATCAATTTGAAAACCTCCAATCGATAAAATAAAGGCAAATGGAAATATTTTGAACTGGAAACAGCTAGCCGACCTGTGACAACCGCACGGAAGTTCCCAGGTTAGTGTTAGCTTCATGCTCTTTCCTTTTCCGATATTGAAGAATTGTATGACAAGGATTCTTACTGTAGTGCAGGTGCAAACTGTGTCAGTGAATAATAAAGTAGCAGCTCATCACCTTAGCAATTTTCAGAAGAAGAGCTAAGTAGTCGTATCCGAGAGCTCTGTTTGTCAATACCAGCATCTGAAATGTCGACGTATGGACATAAAGAAATATCTGAAGATGGAAACAAGCATAACAGCTTATCGCGCAAGCGAAGAGGCGATGCTGTCGTCCTTTACCGAAGATGGATAACTTGTATAGTATAATAACATTGCTGCAATTCTTCTGGTAATAGGACTGTTAGTATATCGACTGTGAGACTAGGGCTTCTTATAGATAACGGCGAAAAAATTTTGAGATGCGTCTACTTCCATAAATGCAGCCACTCTGAATCTGTGACAGCTGCACACCAAACTAAACTTAAGAATAAAATTGAAAATACCGAAATGTTTTGTCGAAATTGCGCCATAACACTCCCAAATAGTAACGCTCATGAATTTTAGGATGGCTAAATTAATGATTGAATAGTAAACTGGATAAAAAGTATCCGCTTCATTAATTACTACGATAGCACAGATAAACAACAACAAAGAGCAAGTGGTTGGGCCCACCAGGTTAATCGTGAATTACGAGACGGCGGTCAACAAGAAATCCTCTGTTAACAATGAAAACATTACTCACCCACCAGTTTCTAAATACTTGTAGCTGAGGAATGGATTTGTTAAAACATAAGTCAAAGATGGGGTTTAACTCAAATAGAGTTGTACTTTATTCCTTGAATTACATACGTAGAAATTAAAAGATAGCAGCTTATGTGATATTCAACTTTAACAACGCAGTGATGATAGAAGTTATACAAGTTTAAACAGCGTTGAAAAATCTAATTTGCGTGGGATTGTTTCCGCTGTGCAGAACTTCCTGGATTGCATAAAAGCAAGCTACTACGACGAATTGGTGAACTTTATGCTCGCACACATATAGACTTGGGTTTTAACATAAGCGTAAGGTTGCATTTTCTCCATGATTGCTTAGACAGATATCGGGATACCCTTGGTGTCATTAACGATAAATAAGGTGGTAGATTCCATCAGGAAATAAGGTGATGAAAGGTGATAAATTCATAGGTGACGGATAAATAATGGCTGAATACAGCGACTGCTGCCTAGTTGAATTTCCAAAAGAAACATATAGCAAGAATTCGTGCTAACAGCGTTTTTGCAGAGAGTAAATGTATGTTAATTGTTAGCTGAGTAAATTAGATCCTCAGTTATCGTTTATACCTAATGGGTGATTACTGTCCGAATTTGTAGTACAAGAGACATTTGCCGTATGATTCTTAGACAAAACATATTCTTGTTCTACATCATATTATGGCTTAGCGGTAGGTGTTCTATATGTTAAAATGTAGAAAAAATCCAGCGAAACAGAAAGCAGGACCAGAATCAATGAGGCGAAATAAACAGAAATTACTCCAATATCATTTTCATTAGAACCACTGTCTACTAGTTTCCCACCTCCAAAGGATTCACATATCCACTATGCAGAATAACTCCCTTTCATCAAAAATGGAGGTCTTTCACTAATTCGGGAAGTAAATGCTCTCCTCCGAGAGAGTCGGATCAGCGAATTAATTCAATCTGATCCTTTTAGTAGCATTTGCCGTGTCCGTCTAGGAAAATTGTGACCAAACGTACCGTGCTAACCAACAAATGATAAGCGTCGTTCACGTTAAGTTCAGATGTTCGCCGCCTAACATTAAATGGTGCTTAGGTTGCAACCTAAGCATAACATACGCACAGATCAGGTCTTGTCTTTATGGTGCACATATTCATATTCTACCATATCCTTGAGGGTTACCAAATGTTCGTCATGCCATCGACCGTGGTCTGCATATATATAAGCGTCGGGCTTAAATTAGCTTCCTGTACTGCCCTTCAAATTTATCTTTTGAGAAAAAAATGAGTGCATGATATTTGTATTAACTTGTTCATGTGAATCATTCTAGCTATCTGAGGGTTTAAGATACTTGTTGCCACCCTCAATATTATCAATAATTTGAGTGGGGTCTATACGATAACAAGATTTTTGTTAATTTTATAATGATTGTTATCCTTGTGGATGCTCCAAATATTGTGTGGATAGTGGCATCAATTGTCCAATTCAAGACAAGGCTATGATTTGCGGTTTTATTCTAACTGACAACAATGTATCGTAAACTGAATGTTATCTTCTCTCAGTTCAGAATCTCTCTGACTTTAGTTTCTCCTGCATAACTGTCTAAGAGTTGCTGTTAACAGTGGCTTTTCGAGATGTACTCCGGAAGTGACAGGGACGTTGGTTTTACATCAGAAGCAGTATTAGCGCTAACGACGATACTGACGATGTAATTTCGCAAGTTTTTATTACCTGAATTGATTCTGATAACTTCAATTATCCATAGCATACAGCGATTTCAGGTTGTAGTTGAGTTATTAGGTCTAAAATGCTATAAAAAGCTTCGTGTCTATGAAAAGTGGCTTTTTCGGACAAAGGATGCTTAGAAACTGCCTGTTTTTTATCATGGATACGTTAGCCGCATTAATGTTGCACGATTGTAGCACCAAGTCAGTAATGATGGAGTGGATTGGCGGATTTTCAAATAAGGGAGAATCTGACAACAGCTGACTTGCATAAATTAGCTATATGGTCCTCGGTGCTTTGGCCCTTACTTGGCAATCTAGCTTTTTATTACCTCCAGTGGCTTCTTTAGGCGCGTTGAATTTGACTGGAGGCAAAATCAAGGTGATCAATAAATCACATGAGCCTGATTTTGACAATTATAAACCTAATTTTAAACTTAGTCTGTAGAAATCGAATCTCTGCTTTGGGCGCAAATATTACGAACAAATATGGCTTAGATTTCTTTGGGACATAGCAAGAACTCATACTTAATGGTGGACAAGTTGTGAGGTATTATTCTCACGATTACACATTCACACAATCGTTTTTCTATCAATGTATTTTCGTCTTACGGTTTTTATCCAAATGTTAAACACTGTTTCAATTGACAGCTCAACATAGATATGCAGAATACTTCCTGGAACATCGCCACAATCAAGAGGACATGCCAGTTTTGAACTGCTCGTCACCATCTCATAGAATTTTCCCACGGGTGTGACGTGAAATTTACATGCTTTGTTGTGTGGGCATTAATTCTTGCAACCGTATTTTTATGTTAGTGGGATACATAGTAGTTATCGATCCTGCGGCGATTAGGTTGATCTCCTATCGTAAGGTTCATTAAACCGGTGTTAACGCACAATCATTAATTCCATTGATTTCCAATTGGCACAATGTTAATAGAACGTGGTAACAGGGGAATTGATCAATGTATTTGCCCTACTTTAATCTCAGGGGATCTACGCAACAGGTGAGGAGTCTTAATTGGATGACTCAGATCTTACTCGGACTAAAAACACACTCGGTCTTTAGAAGCTGCTTATTCGTTTAGAGGTATGGGTTGCGATGAATCAGCGTTGTAGACACCCATTGGAAAATATGCTACAATGGTCAAGTTATACAGAAAAATATAGCAAAACAATTTCAGTTGTTAAAATCTTCTCAAAATCTTCTCTTGTGTCCACTCAACAAAAGCATGCCGAATGGGGGATTATCTGACCATATATTACTTGTGGCTTAGATGAATTATATAAAAGCAGATGGTTTAACTCCCCGAAATCAATTGCTTTTATTGTGGAATATCTTTTGAAAAGAAAATATAGGTTTTAGATAAATGAAGAAAAGGCATTTACATTTGAATGAAAGTTCGTTAATATGGTTTCTTTAAGCATTCGATTTTGATTGCTTTATTCCCATAGGAATCAAGGGATCACGTTTGTTCTTGGATTTATGAAACGAACGTTTTGACAGCTTGGATATAATGACAACGTAATTTTGTATAAACTCATTGCATAGAAGGATTATAAATCCTGAAAAGTGAAGATAGGTTTCCAAGAACTCACCTTTGATTTTAAACAATAATAGGTAACTCAAAATTTGTGGATATTACAAGTCGTTTTTCAGGTGTCAGATTATTAGATGTTGGTTGTGCAATCCGTCAGTTTACGGTCACCGATCGTTTAATAACTTGGTGTTCAAAAGTCACAAATGGTTTGAAGCAAGGTAGCCTCAAGCATTTAGTTAGGTTATCATGAACACAGCTCCAATTTATAGGGAGGGATAACCATTGCGTCAATGCATTTGACTTTTCGCTTGCGGACGAAATTCGAGCATTTTATCGAGGCTTGATAGATAATTAGGAAGTACTCAATTTGAAAGAATGCGTTACGTCATAATGGTACGCAGCTAATGAGACGTTGGTTGACTTTGCACTTCCAGTTTAATAACATGCAGAAACTTGTTTCTCCATACTTTTGAGTGGAAGTATTTACATTTTATACAGTGATATAAAACGCCTTGAGGGCAGCAACAATTTGAAATGACTAAAGACTGCATTGCAGTCATTTAAACAATGCGAAATCTCTTATGCGTGGCTGTGTTTAATCCAGAATAAGCTTATGCAAAGGGATCAACTAGATTTTAGTTTATTGATGGGAAGCTCTAAGGTCGGCAAATACCAAAGTAGAGCAATATGGGATGCTAATAGACTAAACAATATATCTGGAAGTAAATTGCATGAAATTGTTACTGTATTTTCATAGCGATTGGCTGATAAATGGCTAACATGAAAAGAAAGGCTATTTTCAAAAATAAATTTTGTGTAAGTGGTTATATTATCGCCAACCTAGCGAAGTTTGCTGGTAACGATAAGTTACAAGGAATAGCTTACTGCATCGAGAACCCTGACCATTTATCATATGTTAGAACACTGCCATGCAACTTTAGCACCTAGCCCTGACAGTTTCAAGTTTGAGAAGGATTTATGTTGACCTAGTTGAAGATTTTACATACACGTTCACCAGAAATTATACCCTTTTGGACATCCATGCCAATTTTATTATACTTCCATAATAGGCGCCTAATTTCCATTACATACAATACTTAAAAACAGAAAATCCTAAATTCTGTGTTGTGCATATTAAATGAAGCAGCTACTGCGTCTATATCATAGATATACATATAAATTTTCAAGGTTGGTTTCGTATCTTTACCACTAACGACAACTGTATGCTATAATTTTTATTGTGCTTCTGCAATAAATAGGCATAATTGGAGGATTTTGACGTGTTCTGTAAAGCAACATGGAATTATTCTCATGTTTTTCTCTTTTTTAACGGCTGATATCGGAAAAAAGCAACCGGCTGACGAAAAGAAATAAGCCTTCTCTACATAGATACGAACGTTTTAGCAGACGTATTAATCTTTTCCTGAATATTGCAGCCGCCTTCTTTCTTTATCACATTTTGCAATAGGTGCGTGCTCTTAAGCTTTCAAGAAATAGGCAACAGCTTTTGGTAACATGTGTGCACAAATCTTTTCCATTATAACCTTATTTCTGCCGCTCAAACTTTGCGAAGATGTGATTCATCAGGCACTCTGCAACGCATAATCTGTCATTTTGATGAGATGCCCAGCGAGTGTGCCAACCGGTGATCACCTTGCTTTCCCTTGGATGGGGCATCGAGTGCCAATCGGTTTAACCCAATTGCTCCTGCGTCCGCTCCCACACGAATAGAAATTATTACATTTGCCGAGGGGACAACGTCGGAAGCAAGCTATTACCCGCACATTGCTTAGGCGAATGACTCACTCTGCAACGTAACATGTTGCTGGCACTAGCTCGCGAAGCAACCCGTTTATTGCCCGCTTCCTTGGTTAGAAAAATAGGGATGGTACTTTGCTGTTAGTATTAATTAACACTTACGAAATGAAAATAAGAAAACCAGAATCGAATTTTCTTACGGAAATAGCTAGTATCCTGTAGAGATTGGCAGATAGTAACAAGTAACGCAATGCATCCTCAGTATGCAACACTGGTCTGCACAACGCTGGACACCAGACACATGTTGGATTTGTTAAGGGAGATTAGTTACACTGGTCAGTTGTTCAGAGGCAATCTTAGGTTAGTGATAAAAATGATCGTGCGAACGGCTAGTTAAATGAAAGGTATATCATTTATTCCTTCAACAGGAAAGCAAAGTAATATAAACTGTTGCAAGTCTGAATTAATTATTATTTTTAAGGATGAAATAGTGGCTAGTTTAACTTAAACAACAACTGAACGCCTAAAGTTAAAGTAGCCGATGATTTTGATTAAAATTTAGTCGGAACGCCAACTTTACTAAAAAGGTGTTACAAAGTATCCACAACGAAGTGTTCTTGCTGCATACGTTTTGGTAATCCGTGTAAAATGAACAGAAAAATCTAGCAATCCAGCTAACAAGTACGTTTGGTAAAGTCAAAATAGTTAGTCCCCTTCAGTAGTTTGCACAACGAAATGAGAAGACGAATATTAGCCGAGGCTAGCATTTCGTATTATCTCGTCAGTACCAATACAATAACAGGGAAATCCTTTTATATGTCTTACAGGGCACAGTCAAACCAATCCAATTTATTGTTGTGGTCATTGTTATCAGATTAGATCCACGGCAACCGCAGGTTGACAACTAATTGCTTTTGGATACACAAAGCTGGTCTAATTCGGCTTATGGCGACGGCCTCGGCAAATCGTAGAAGGCGTGCTTTAGTATGACGTAACAAGATCCGGAAAGTTGATAGGGGATTGACCTGGTGACGAGTCGCCAAGATGTGCCTGCCTATGGAGGACGCTGGTGGCTTACGCGAACACATATCATCGGAGGTGGATTGGGTAACTTCTCGCTGAACCCAGTTTGGTAGGTGTTCCTTCACTCGGGAATCTCAAACCCGTTCGGTCCTGCCGATGTAACTGATACCGCAGTCACACACGAATTGGTAGACACAATGGGATTTGGCGCCGACGGGTTCATCTTCCTTTACTGAAGGTAACGGCAACTTTCGGGTTCTGTTGATAATTACCGCCTCCGCCTCCGCCTCGACACCACAGCTATACGGGTTACCAAAAGCTCACAAGCAAGGCATGCCACTAAGATCCATTTTGTCCAAGGTAAATTCCCTGCAGCACAAAGTGGCTCGTTGGTTAGTTCGGATTCTTGCACCACTAAGGCAGCACTACAATTTGCACAGCATTAAGGACTCTTTTGAAATAATCGAAGACCTAGACCAAATCAGCCTAGCCGACAAGGTTATGTGTTCAGTGGACGTCCAGTCGTTATTTACTAATGTCCCCTTGCTTGAGACAGTTGATTACATTTGCCATGTGAAAGAAGAGGAGAATTTCCGTCTACCAATACCGACAGACCTCCTGAGACAGTCCCTGTTACTTTGCACGGAGAATGTCGCTTTCCGATTCGACCACAACACGTATTGCCAAATTGACGGAGTAGCTATGGGTAGTCCGTTGGGACCGGTACTGGCTGATTTTTTCATGATGATGCTTGAGAGGAAACTAAGTGGACAGATTTCTCAGCTGCCGTATTACAAACGGTACGTGGATGATATCCTTGTTTTCGGTTCCACAAAGATGCAAATCGAACAACTAGTAGATCAACTTAATAATGTTCAGGCCAACCTGAACGTGACTTTTGAATTCGAATCGAATGGGCGCCTACCGTACCTCGACATTCTCATGAGTCGCAGGGATAATGGGCTGATTAAGCGATCTGTATACCGGAAGCCAACGTGGTCCGGCCAATATCTACACCTCATTAGCTTCTCACCGATGGCAAACAAGCGCGCGCTGGTAAAAACATTATTCACTCGGGCCAGACGTATCTGCTCCAACGACTGCCTGGCTGAAGAGTTAGAGCTGATCACTAAGCCACTTATGGAGAATGGCTACCCAAAGCGATTCATAGACAAACATAGCCAAGTTAGACCGCCCAAGGAGATGGTGTTGACGGCCCCTAAGAGGATGGTGTACATTGAGCTCCCATTCAAGGGTGACACTGCAACGAAAAGGATAACCAAACGGGTTGTCTCGGCCATTCAGCGTACATACTGTGCTGCGGAGGCTGTAATTATCAACGGAACCCGAAAGTTGCCGTTACCTTCAGTAAAGGAAGATGAACCCGTCGGCGCCAAATCCCATTGTGTCTACCAATTCGTGTGTGACTGCGGTATCAGTTACATCGGCAGGACCGAACGGGTTTGAGATTCCCGAGTGAAGGAACACCTACCAAACTGGGTTCAGCGAGAAGTTACCCAATCCACCTCCGATGATATGTGTTCGCGTAAGCCACCAGCGTCCTCCATAGGCAGGCACATCTTGGCGACTCGTCACCAGGTCAATCCCCTATCAACTTTCCGGATCTTGTTACGTCATACTAAAGCACGCCTTCTACGATTTGCCGAGGCCGTCGCCATAAGCCGAATTAGACCAGCTTTGTGTATCCAAAAGCAATTAGTTGTCAACCTGCGGTTGCCATGGATCTAATCTGATAACAATGACCACAACAATAAATTGGATTGGTTTGACTGTGCCCTGTAAGACATATAAAAGGATTTCCCTGTTATTGTATTGGTACTGACGAGATAATACGAAATGCTAGCCTCGGCTAATATTCGTCTTCTCATTTCGTTGTTCAAAGTCAAAATAATAGGTTGCTTTCCCAGAGTGTTCCTCTTTTGGCTACTGAGCTATCTTTTGCTATAGAAAGTCTTGTCTACTTAGAGGGCTCGTATGCGCATGGAATGACTGATCACCATAGACCATTATGTTCCTAACTTGACAAGATTATTTTCCAGACTTTAATCTAAGCTTATATTAAAATAATACTTGTCGGTCGACAAAACGTAGGGTGGCATTCCTAACCTTGGAGGCCAGCCACTGCCCTCTGTAATAGTAGGGACATACTTGGTAGTGTTGTATAGTTTGCGCTTTATCCTATTTAAGTTACAACTTCATACTGTCTGCCTCTGTCCTTGGTGGCTCATTGGCATAAACTGCTGGCTAGTTGGTGCAAGCTGCCAATAGTCATGGTTTCGAGCCCCAGCAGGGGACCGAACGAATGAGCATCATTAACTAGTCCTAATAGGGAGAACATATAGTCTGATGCACTTTCGGATGAGGGTTAGACTAAGTTGGCCTCTGAGCAGTTTGGATGAAGCAGTAAGATACCAACAAAACCCTCATACTCATCAGTAAGATGCAGAGTATTCAAGTAATGCGAAAAATATTCTAGCCTTGTACCTTTTGAAAAAGGATGTAAGGATTTGATAAAAACGTTGGCAGTAGCAAGTTAACTGAACGCAAATAAATGCATTACCCATAAATTCTATGCTCGGTCCGCATTTGATTAGCGTTTCCATTCCCATATTACTCACTGACGTTAATAACAGTGATAAATCAAACCGCTCAGTATTGTCTAGCTTTTTATACCTGGAGATACGCAATGCATTCTGTTAACTTTCCGTTGCTATGACTTAGAAATTAAGCTAGCGTTAGATGTTCTTCACACTATGTAGCGGAACATGCGCACCTACATGGGATACATTTTAGCTGCTGTTTCAGCAGGAATGCTCCGCGTATATTACTGACAACCACGTTTTGCTCACACCTCGGTAAGATGTCGGATATTTAGGTCAAGATTTTGCAACTATACTCTGAGCCAACGTTAAACGTTCAAAGTGAATAACAGCAGCGCACAGACTTATTTAATAAAATGATTCCAAGCAAAACGGTTAATAAGTAAAGAATTCGTTTCGATGACTCTCATCAGACTCAAACTTATATTTATTGGGCAATTACATTTTGAATGTTTACACTTCTTTCAAAACAGACAGTGCCGAAGTTGTCTTGTCCATATTCCTCTAACACGTTGTTGACAAGTTCAGTTGTGCAGCTCGGCTACACATAGTATTTTACGGCAAGCTTTTACTCGCAAAACTTTTGAAAGATGAACTACCAAGGTTGGCTCGATTAATGCTAGGTTATCAATACGCGTGTTTTGTGGTGCATGATATTTTTGTTTCAATACGCGGAGCGTATCTCATATGATTTGCGAAAACAATCCGAAGTACTTTCAAAGGTGATGCGAGGTCTTTTATTAGTTACAGCATGTAGCAGCTGCTAGGGTATGGTTACACAGGCGGGGAAAGCAACTTTAGGTTCGTTTACTCTAGTCTGGAGCGATTCTCATGTGGATTCCGGAAACATTAATCTATGTTTGAAACTATCTATATCAGCCTCCTCAAAAGATTAAAATACGCATGAAAGCTGTTTGTACCCCGCTTACTTCTACTGTGGCCTACTACTGCTTTGCCTGAGCCTTGGCTTTGTATTACAACGAATCTTTGTGGAAGCCATTCACTCGTGTATATAGTCTGATGCCTGCAGCGACCGTGTGATCGATCGATTTGTTTCCATTGGATTTAAGAATTCAACTAAAAATTCAGAACAATCTAGCAAGTGATCGCCGCAAGTAAAAGCGTGACTCTGAAGGGACTTGCCTAAATTAGTTCTTTTCTCAGTACCATCCTATTTTGCTTCACATACTTGTTGTAACATTACACGAGAAGATAATAAGGAGCTGGAAATTTTAAGTTAACTATTTACCACGAAATGGATATACCTCACATTAACTGTACAGATGAATATAGCAAGCAACATGAGAACACTGAATCCGTTACGCTTAAAATACCGGTGCGATTTGGCATAGAATTGTACTGTGCATTCAAAGTTGCGATGTGGGCAAATGTTTTGGTTAATTTTATCCTCAAGGGTAAAAATACCATTGTACCGAGGAAGGAACAGCCAGCCAATTTGGTCGCTGACCCTAGTGCATGTCAGTGCTTACTATCATTATTAATCAAATGAGTCTAGCCATGAAAATTTCTTCGGAGTTTCTTGTTTGCTTAGATCTTGGGTTGCTGTAAACGCGTTATCTATTTTACACTTCTTTAATGAGACAATCATCATTCTATACTTCACATGTTCGCTTTGTATTTGCGCAATTAAGTGTCTGCAATAGCTTGATCAGTCAATCAAACACTGCGCTCCTGAACTGAACCGTCTGGCAGCGGACGGAAATGCAGTAATAGACAGTTCACCAAGCCAATATTTGTAGGCGTGTTTAGGTTTATCTTGCACCAACACCCTTAAGGTGCACTGCGTCCTACTTGGCATACTTCAGTACCGTAATGCCACTGAGTGGTAAAAAAAGAGAATTATAATTGTTAGACACTGTGATATTTAGGAATTCCTTCAGATGGGAAATTACGCATGAGATCTCAAGAAGCCAGCAACTGAAGCCGATAATTCTTAAGCGACTTTCAGGTTTTAGTACAAATTCTGGGGGAGTCACATTCGACTGCCACGGTCAACCAAAATGTACAAGTTTAGTTAATAAGAACTTTCAGCAAACTTTTAGTAGGGTAGTACTTAGCTATAAATGTTGCACGATTCCAATTACTGTGAAGGCGAAGAAACGAGGTGTAAAATCCGCTTCAATATCTTTTAAATAGGACTAAGAGTTCAGTTATCCCGGCAACTCCTAATTTAAGAATATTAAGGTTCAAACGTTATGTTGGATAAGCTGCAAAATCCACCCAATAAACGCTCTTTTTTCTACATAATGTAGATGATATTTCCACCTTCCTACAATGAAATAATGATGAAAGCTTTTGGGTTCTTATTTTATACATCATACGTGAACTGTTTGTCCGACTATGTCCTGAGGAGCACACTTTGTTAGCCAACTGCTATAGTTGACTTTGTTCAGGTAAGTATGACACGCGTCACAGTAGAACTTTGCGCATTCGACTGGATCGGTATATTGCGACTAACAGTCATCACTATCAGGAACGACATTATTTCTGCATCGTTTAACTCCTAAAGGTCTACATTCTACCGGTTGTACTGAATGCATCCACGAAATACACTTCGATTAGTGGACCGTACCACCCTTGTCGATATTGTATGTAAGTATGTGAATGCAGGGAACAATAAAAGGCAAATACACTTGTGGTTGGCTTCTCTAATTCACTTCTACCACATTGTTCCAAAAAGTTTTAAAGCGAGTGCCGTCTAAAACTGCTTTGTGGACACGCTACGACTAAACATACATTTGCGGTGCATGAAAGCTACCGACACCGAAGTAAATTTTCTGCTTGCGACATCAATACGAAAACGGTGGGAAAGTTAACAACCAAAACTGCAGTAAACGACGGTACAATTAGATCGATATGGTTTGTCTGGACGGACAGATGTGACCAAGCGTAAGCGCTTGACTGATTTGGTCGTGATGAACAGACCGGAAGAACCCGAATACTACCTCACAAAGAAGTATACCGGTACGTGACTCACACCGAAGGCATGCCTTCAACAAGAAGCTGCCAACTAGTGGAAAAAGCACCTAGGTGACCTTAAACCAGTCGTGTTAATGTATTTCCGTCGCTGATGTAGCTGACATCAACACGGCTATGTTTAAGCATGATTAATGTGGGTTACATAGCAGCTACCCGAAGGCAAGTACATAAAAATATAACGCTGACTATCAGCATTTAGGTCATCACTCTTTGCACTATTTGTCCGGAAGTGCGAGTAGATTTCTTAAGGTTACTTGGCATGAATTTTCTAAATTATACCTGATACCTTGGGTAGTTTACCACCCGGGTTCAGATATATGCTGAAAATTTTTCAGTTTGGAACAAAATTCACCTTCGGATTACTTACTCCAAGGTATGGAAATCATACGAAAGACGTGATCCTTGCAGCTCAGTTCGCAGTAGCGCCTTTGGTCCTGCAACATAGAAAATCTATTGCGCATTTCATTTTTAGTAGCCTAGATGCTACAAAACAGTAATAAGCAAGAGTACCCTCCTCTCCATCGTTCGTGCAGACTACCCGGACTTTGGTACGTTGTATTCAAACATTATGTTCAAACACCTAGTGGCAGGCATCATACGAATTTACACACAAATCAAACGGATTAGTAATAGGTGTTTTATTAAACGTAAGTAGTTACCTAACCATGCCTACTATGGAAAGAGCTGTCAGGTACGGATATTTTTATTTTGAAAATCGTTTTCCTATATGTAAGGAAAGCAGGGAACTTCCTATCACTATCATGGGAGATTAATTTGATTCCACAGGCGATAACAGTGAAGCGTTTATACGAGCTGATTTTAAGTTTATGACATGCTAGTAATTGTGAACTTAGAGGGATAAATCGCATAAATCACAATAATGTATACATGAAATTGCGAGAAGGAAAATGTGATTCCTTATTGAATTCCAAATTACCTTTACTCATGATAGAAGGGAAATTAGGATAGTGTCTTCTACTCTGACGCACCCCACCTGCCCAATGTAACCGCGTCATTCTTTTTAAGTACGTTTGTCAATGTGCGACTCAGCCAGACGACAAGTACGCGTACAGACACTCTACAAAGCCGTGGATAGACAACAGTCCAGCGAGAAGTAAAACACCTCTTCGAAACAACCTAGTATTCTGCACCGGACAAAAAGCGCATGGTGGGGATGTACGAAGCGCGCTATATCAGAACCATTTGCCCACAAATAAAGATTGCTAACATCAGTAGGGGATCAAGGAGCACTGATAACCGACTAGCCATTATCAGCATTTGATGTGAAATAAACTACCTTTTAGTCGCGGTGGGAATAAAAAGTATTTGCCTGGTTCTGTATACGCTGTGGTTATGGTTTGTGGCAGAATATTTTGATTATCAATAGTTTCGCTAGTAGTATACATTTTGAAGGAGCTTTTCTATTTGAAGGTTTTTATAACTGATACGTCTACAAATAAGAAACTAAGTACATGAAAGTCAATTAATGTCGTTTAATGCGGCCGCCTTAAGGTAATTCTATTTCAACAACATTTTTGTTTGGCACATTTGTTAGCATTACGACGTAGGAAAAAACAGTACACTTATGAGCACCAATAATTTGATCCCTGTAAACAGAGTGATACCGTTATTCGGACATTCATGCATAGTATTTTCAAATTGTCTGCCACATTAATAGGATTAATATAATCATTATATATCCAGTCAGGTACTTCGGTAAAGTCTGTCAGCGAAGCTAAGGATTCAAGGTTACGTTTTAGTGAAAGCACATAACGCTGAAAAAAGAATACCTTCCGCGTAAAGTACCAAACATAAAAATTTTTATACATGTAAATTGCAAATTGTTGTGCTAAAGGAAAACCACGAAATACAGGTTTAAAATCGGGAATATTCTATTTAATCGTTAAATAACATAAAAGTAAGGTGCGTGCAAACTCTTGAGAAGCATGGAAGAAAACAAAGACTAGTAGGAACCAGCATTTCTTATTGTCTTCTCAGTACTATTTACAATATACTTTGCATGGCTACAGCTAACGTGCTGTGGCAGGTCATTCCATACATTCACCACTCTGCGTTCGAAACAGATTTGGTGAGCGAACAGCTTCAAATGCGGTACGACAAGCTTGTACCGGTGTCCTCGTGTGCTGCTTGGTGTGCGCAGATGAAGTAGCGGTCTCAACATAGGGCAATCATCCAGATGTAATATCCGGTGCGCCATGATGAGGTCAACCCGCACTCGACGGTAAGCTAGGGTGTACAGCCCTAGTTTCTTACACCGGTTTTCCTGCGGCACAGCTCGTAAGTTTGGAATCAGCCTGGTGGCTACATGCTGCAGTCGCACAGCTTTTTTACCTCGCCATGGTGACGGGACAATGCGCGGGAGAGCCATACCCTAGCATTGGTCGTATCATTATGACGAAGTGGAGGTGGCAATCTCTTCGGACCAAGTGCTTAAGCTGCACTTGAGCGCCCAAAGCATACAAAGACTATTTTAGTAGATCCTATTCGTGTAATCCATGGACTTTAGGTCGTAACTTGAGAGCCCTCCGCGATCGCTCACGAAAGGCACGGGATGCAGCGGTTTACAAGCCACCACGTAGGTTTCACAGTGCTCATTTCTACCCAGCCTCATGAATTGCGACTTGACCGGAGTGATCGGAAGGTTGACCTTTGCAGACCACGCGGAGAGGCGGTTAAGGTCCTGCTGAAGCAAATCACAATTATTTAGTGTGCGGATTACTCTCCACATCTTCATGTAATCTGCGAAAAATGCACTAGGTGATTGGAGTAGCTGAGGCACATCTTTTACATGGATGAGAAACAAAATCAGCCCCAGTACAGTGCCATGGGACACGCGACTGTTTGACGGATACCAGTCGGTTAAATGGTTGTCCACCTGGACTCTTCACTTTCGAACAAGAAGGAAATTATTGATCCATTGGTGCAGCGACCCACCAACAACGCACATCCTCAGCCTGTCGAGGAGCACTGCATGATTTACCTTGTCAAAAGATATACTGAAGTCAATGTAAATGAAGTCGACTGATTTGCCTTAGTTCAGCATTTGCAACCATTCGTTCCTCATTAACAGTAAGTTGGTGATACACGAGCGATCTTTAGTGCAACCATGCTGTGCGGGCGGCAAGAAGCTTTTCGACCCGTGAAGCTGCAGTAGGCTCTTCTTCACGATCTTTTCGAGCGTCTTTGCCAAAACAGCGGTCTGGCGGATCGGTCGTTAGTTATACACTTTGCTTGGGTTACCGTATGTCGGTATTGGCTTTACGACAGCATTTCCAGTCGCCCTGTAATATTCCAGTGGATAATGACCTGTTGAACAGCTCAGTTACAGAAGGCGCGATGATGGCTGATAGAGATTTGAGAATCAGTGGGTGGATTTCATCTGGCCCAGAAGGCTTCATCCTTTGAAGATTTGCTATAAGCTTGCGTACATCATCAATACTGCAGTCTAGGTTGTCAAGTTCAGAGGGAGCCCTACTCCTCGCACTCGTTACAGGCACCTGGTCACTTGCAAATACGGAGGCGAAGTGAGCCGCCAAAGTGGACGCACAATCTGTGCTCGAGGTTAGGGGATGTCCATCTGCGCTTTCTAACACTTGGACTTTGGCTGCAGGCCTCAGGCGCTGCTTCACGTAGGCGATAATCATCTTGGGAGCAGTTTTTGTTAAAAGCTGCTCTTCGAAGCTTTGCGTTTTTTGTTTACGCGTTGTTTCAGCGATTTCGCTGTACCATGTATGCCTTGTAGTCCTCATCGGGAGCCAGATAACACGAATTTGTTCCATAGTCTGCGTCGTTGTCGGGCTAGTTTGCTGTATTCATGGTCGAACCAATGTGGTTTGACTGGCCCGACGTTCTGTTACTTGAGGGGTACAAATCGGGAGCACAAGCATTTTACTCCATCTTTAATGATAAGCCAACCGTTTTCAGTAGACCAATACTGTGATAAAGACCAGTCTGTCTGACTCGTTGCTCGAATGATGCCATTACAGCCCGCCTTTCAATAGTTGAAGGCTGGCTCCAGCGAGTGAGAATACAACAGGGTAGCTCCAAGCTGCCTATGATCATCGAGAGGTCACTCCCTCCCAGGGGCTCCAAGTCTTGAATGTCGTGCACACGTTGCTCACAGGTGTTCAAAAGTAGGTGTAAGCACGATGGACTCGCGCGTGCAGTTATGCGCCTCGGTTGGTTGATATGCTCTGTGGCACCGGTTTCAAATATCAACTCCGTAAACTTGCTCGCGACTTCACAATGGCCGGGGAGAAGTTCAGCCTCAGGCCACTATATTCGGGGTAAGTTGCAATCGTCCAAAAGTTGGAACAGCTGACTATTCATGTAGTTGCGGACATGCGGCAACCAGTCCAAGCAGCGGCTCATTGGACTACAATATATCACGCCTCGGAGCATCTCGCAGCGTCTGAGGTGAATCGAACACCAAAACTGCTCACATAGACAATCAGCGCTTCGGTAGGCGCTCACTAGTCCCTCACACAAGGAAGACTTTATGGGAAGTAGAACGCCACCGCGATCAATTGATGGTCTATCACAGCGGAAGTACAAGTAGCCGCTGATTTCAACTTCTTTGGCGGTGGCATCGGAGTTTAACCATGTCTCAGCAAGGACTAACACGTCTGGTCGCTGAAAGGTTACAAAGTATTACAGCACATCGTGTTTGTTCAGCAGACTGCAGACGTTAGTAAAGGCTACGTGCATACCGCGGTAGGAACCGCTGGGCGGGCCTAAGGCACCAGAAACCAGTTGATCCGGATTCGCGGAGGGATCCGGGTAACTATCCGAAAATTTACAATACAGTGATTTGTTTCTCTATCGTCCGTGCGTCGCTTTAGTTCAGTCATACCGGAATTGAGTTTCTCTCTGTCCGCTGGGTCTAAGTCAGGGCGCATGTGGATCTTTAGACTTTGCCGCTTATTGACAACAACAACAAGTTGACTGCTTTGCCATTTCAAAAATATGTACCGATCGATACAAGTAAATAAGCGTAATGTGGAAGCACATAGGTTATGATAATCTAGTACAGGTAGTTATCATCAAGTAACTCCAAATAACTAAGGTGAGTTAATTACGCCAACTAGAGCATAAAACGCCTTAAACAAGGAAAAGAACGAGATAAACTGGCCTGAGTAGAACATGAGTATAACGCGACCAGGACGGACAAGAATCAATGCAGTAGAACCAGAGCATTACTGGCGAAAAAGGTTTCAAATATATCACTGGATAATCTAGAATCACTAATAATACCCAATTAAACAATCGATGAAAACAAATTACGAAACACGACGTAGAAAACGTGAAAGTAGTGGGCTAGGAGCGAAGCAAAATATTTCGAACCGGTCGCCGTGGTCTTGATCTTGATGATGCTCAAATCCAACAGGATCCGGTGGGCGCGCGCTGCTGACCAGTTCTAATGTTGGGAAACGGCTGTCCAGCGCTTTTCCGGATGTGTGATTGATAATGTTCTTCTAAACTGATTCAAGAGGGCCAGGTAAGACAAGAAAATGGAATCTCAGTGTGCATTTTATCTTTGTGCTGTCTTAACAAATTGAAGTCAGCAACAGAGTTGGATTGCTTTCTGTTTCTCAGTGGCAAACGGAATGTAGGCAAGCGCCATTAATATATATGTTTGCTAAGTTAACATATTTTGATACATATAATCATTATTTTCATTGAATCCAATATTCCTGTTCATCATGGCACTTGACCTGCACAAATAAGCCACACTCATAATGGCCGTTGGAATGCGCGGCGAAGGAAAGCATACTCGCATTGACAAAAGGGATATCTGTATTGGATTTGAACCTACTTCAGTTTATGTGTACCGTTCTTTGCTGATGCGGCTTTCAAGTTAAGTGCATCCATAAACCAGCTGGAGTTCCTCGTTATCAAGAATCGAGTGATCATCAAATGACTGGTGGTCTGCAGCAACACGTGGCATTTTGAAGTTGCGAAGCGCATACAAATTAATGGGACTACTATACAGGCTATCCTGGGCTAATCACGTCGTCGCGACATCGTCGGAAAGCAATACGATACATTCCGCATAATCAAGACCAACTAAACTTTCACCAGGCAGGACCCCAATGACTACATCGTGAGATTCCGTAAGGGAACCCACCATGGTAGAGCCTACGAATAAATTGAACAAAACTGGGAAATCGGATAATCATGACGAACTCCAGTTGTTGTCGGAAAGCTATCCGACAGGTCAACGTAGACCCTGACGCGTCCTGTAGTGTTCGGTTATAGGGAAAGTTAGATGTTTACATGTTTCGTCGGAACACCTTTCCGTTCAAGTATTTTGAACATAATGCATCAATCGTCTGAATGGAACGCACTCTTGAAATCGAGAAACACAGCTATTGTCGGTCTGAGGTATGTCCTGCGCTGCTCTGGCACCTGCCGCAGAGTGAATATATGCTATATACAAACATGTATTGAACAGAAAGCTGGTTGCTCTTCCCTGATCCGAGATTCTTGGTCCGCAATGAAGTGACGAACGAGAAGCGAGGCCAGTAAATTTTGCACAACTTGCGTTAGGCTAATACCCTTCGGTTACCACCGTCTGTGGGACTGAACTTCTTTTGTATTGCTATTAAAATCGTTTCACTTCAGTTAGCCGGGACACTTTATTTCTTCAAGGGACGTACGAATATGGGGGGCCAATACTTAGCTGATGACCGAACCTTCATCCTTAAATATTGCCGGACCAGCGGCACGAAAGCGATTGTGAGTTGTGATCGCTTTTCGGACCTCGCCTTGCAACGGAGGCTCTAAACTATACATCCATGACACGTCCTGTATCATCTAACTAGGAAGAGGTCCGGTAGCAGGGGCCAGCTGCAATTATCTTAAAGCCGTTCTGCCCAAGGTGACATACGGCGCTCTTTACTGTGTAACAGTGCACTTCCGTCGTCTCTGATTGACTCAATGTCGCCTAGTTTCTTGAGACCACTGGTGCAGATCAGCTGAAAGAGCCTGGGTATTTGCTCATTGCTTCTGCCTACAATACTTCTTGAGCCCGGCTGGTCCACCAGGCTTACTTGGCATCACGTACGCTCCGCTTTTGTTCGCGCCTAATAGCCCAGATGGCCAGATTGTGCTCTGAACCAGCCGAGAGTTGCTTCCGGATTAAAACAGGTTCACCTACCTCTCGGATATATTGTCACTGGTACCTTGAGGAATGTTAGTACCACAGGCGGATTCCGCCTTATATTATTGACGGTTGCGATCCTCCTCCACTGAAGTTCAGTGTCAGTAAACAATATAGCAAATTTTCAGTACGCAGTGCGTCTTGACAGGCTTACCTGACCGATGGCTGAGTCAATTTCACAGCTAAGAATCGGGGGAGACGCTTGGTGCACTTACCGGTAAAGTTCATGGAGAAAAGACAGCGTACCAAAGCTTGATCAGATGCAAAGCAGGTATTCCAGAATGAGCGGCAATCCAAGATAGAACCACACCACCTGGAACTTTTGGCAAAGTGGTTAACTTGTGTCCATTGCTGGCCAGCTAGAAGGGGACGCTAATCGGCCTTTCAGCGCCGAAGGTGTATAAAAGAAGTGCTACTAAGAAACAACTGGTGTTCCACACAACGTTGCAGCAGACCCTCGCCCTTTTCAGTCCATTCGCAGGTAACCGCATAATTGCCGCTCAGCTGAGCTTCTGAAGAGCTCAGACACTCGACTTGTGCGTTTATATCCCCTGCTTTCTATACTACCTAAACAAGTAGCACTGCGTAGTAGCCCGTTCAGTTCGTAAAATAATGTGCTTTTGACAGCATCATAAGGGCAGTCGGTGGGAGCATAAGCGGAAGACACAAACATATAGCGTTTTTTACCACTACGTGAATCAATCTTAGCTGATGTCTTCAACCGAGCTGCACACCAACCGCTGTTCACCGGAACCCAATAAACCAACGATGACACAGCCATGGAGGTTATAATGATTCCTTTCGCAAGCATGAGCCGTGAGTGCTGCATGAAAGTCTCCGGATGAGTGCGATCAACAGCCATAGGTAAATCCGGGTGCAGTTAATTCAACAACCCCATTAGGGCCATTAATCCTAGTTTCGGGCCTCCCACAGTCATTATTACCCAGTGTGTCCAAGGTGTGCGCGAGTGCAGCATGTTGACTTATTGGCCTAAGCATGCAAACCTTGAACGCCGCTAGGGAAACGGGACAGCGTGGACTAATAAGAAACTGTTACATATAGGATTCCGAATGGTGTTGTAGGAAGTTGGCTGCCAATGGTTCTAGTCCAGTGGCGATTCGGTTGCTGTCCATTAAGCTGAGAAATATAGAAGGAAGATTAGTAATGAGGGTCGGGATGGGAGTAAGAGAAATAGGTGGAAAAGAAAGAAGGGAGGCGACAGCAGCGGCATGTCTTCGCTTATCCGCCCTGCTGTCTGCATCAGATGCGGCAAACTTTGATAATCTGCCCGACCTACGATGCAGCAGATAAGTAACATTTGATGAAATTGTTATGAGAGCATCTATGAATCAATATTACATCTAGGTGGCTCAAGATATGCCAATACTCGTGAGCTTGTTACCCTTAAAGGGACGATGTTTCACTGAGAATTAGAACATTTCACCATGACTTTTTTGACTCATCAAGCGGATAATTTAACTTAGAGACAAAATATGACCGATGCTATTTTGGCTGTTTGTGGCAGTTATTATATTTATAAAACAATAACGAAGATAAATGCATCTGTGGTATTAATACTATACCGAAAAATAAGCTGATCGGTTGTACTTATATTGTTTTGACAAAATATTGTAGTCGAAGAGCAAGGAAGCCAATTAAATAGACCTTGAATCATAGTCCATTTACTCAAATCGAGTATAGATAACCCTTTAGTCATTGTGAGTATGCTTTCCTTCGCCGCGCATTCCAACAGCCATTATGAGTGTGGCTTATTTGTGCAGGTCAAGTGCCAAGATGAACAGTAATATTGGATTCAATGAAAACAATGATTATATGTATCAGAATATGTTAACTTAGTAAACAAATATATTAATAGCGCTTGCCTGCATTCCGTTTGCCACTGAGAAACAGAAAGCAATCCAAACTCTGTTACTGACTTCAATTTGTTAAGACAGCACAAAGATAAAATGCACACTGAGATTCCATTTTCTTGTCTTATCTGGCCCTCTTGAATCAGTTTAGAAGAACACTATCAATCACACATCCGGAAAAGCGCTGGACAGCCGTTTCCCAACATTAGAACTGGTCAGCAGCGCGCGCCCGCCGAATCCTGCTGGATTTTAGCATTTAGACTATTCTATGGTTAACGGCCGTTATAATTGTGCTTCTCACTCGTTGACTACAATATTGCCGTTATCTTATTATATGTAAAACCCACTAAATACTTTATCGAAAATGCATTAATGTCAGAATTCTAGTTATAGTCGGTAATGTTTAATAAATGTAATAAATGCTGCAAAGTACCAGAATATCTTTGGACAAATTTGGCCTCTAATAGCAAAATGTCCACTTGATGAGTTATGGAATGCTTAGGGGGTGAAGCTCTAACTCCCAATGAAATACCGTCTTATTAATGCTTTTCAAGGCATGGTTATTAGCGTATGTTTAGCAACAAAGATAAATATCCACTTATATATGTTCTCAACAAATGCTAGGATTTACTGTGAAGCATTTATAGAGTTGAGTTCAGATTTTACGTGTTGTGTTAAAATATGATACTGATATTTGTTCTTATGGAAGAAGACGCCAGTGGTAGAACTTCGATTGCTTCATTATATAGCGGTAAAGTTGATAAAATGGGCTTCAGTAGAATAAGCTATTTTTGACAGTAAATGAGTCAGCATATAATACACTTTATTTTGCCATTGTTTTTACGTTTTCTCAACACTGTAAACCTCAAGTAAATCGGTGCCATCATCCACAGTACTGGTACAAAACAAAATTGGTTTCTGGCCTTCAACAGCTCAATAATCGGAAGTTCCATACATCTGCGCATCTGAAGGTATAATTATTTGATTGAACAATTTACTTTCAAAAATATTTATAAGTATTTTTTACTTTCGGTTATATATGCTGATTGATTTACGGCGGAATAATAAGTGACTTGACGTTTTAAATCGAGTCAAGCGTCCTAAATTTTGTACTATGTGCTTCTGATTGGTCAATTACAGCGCAGTGGGTTTTGCTTACATTACTGCTCTTAAGTACGTTTATTTGCTTAATGTCTGGTTAAACCATTTGGGTTTCTATCAGAAATTTGTACCTATACTTGAAACTAAACCATACGTAATGGTACTGCATACGTGCACGCATTCAAGGGGTTCATCCGGTGTAGCATTCTGTTTGTAACGGATTGACTGCAGGCCCAAATTTTGGCTGTGTTTAATTATACGAGCTGGAAAGATAATTCAGGATATAGATTTATTAATGTAGAACTGATATTTTGAAAAGTTTCATGAGGTGGGGTTATTCTGTAGTGTACATTTTGGTAACAGAACTGTGAGGTCTATACAACAGGCAGTTAAATGGAGACACTTATCAAACACGGAACAGAGGGCATGCCCAAAATCTATTTTACGTGCCGGTGACTAAATATCGCCAAATTAAGCTAGGTAGTTAAAAACTTAAATTCTGTTTAAGCAAAACGATTTGTTATTTTGTAGTATTATTGTTTATTTGGATACAAATTTTATGCAGTAGCGCCATCAGTTGTTGCCATTTTAAAACACATTATATTATCTCTAATTTGGATACGCTCCAAAGAAATACTTATCCCTTCAACCTCCGTTCCGCAAGACAGACTAAATTGTTGGCTACGTTGCAGTTAAGATAAGGACGCAATTGCAGTGTGAAGTATTATAGATTTTAGCTTTAGGATGACATGATATCGGTTACCTCAATTACTACATACTGACATGTCAAAAGGCATGAACGTCTTAGTTATTTATTAGCATCTCCGCTCATGGGGTAAAGTCTGACGGTAGATTTCATTGATCATATCAGTTGATCATTCGCATCCGTTCCATACGGGATTTTTTACCGTCTGTCGTTTATTTAGGTTTCATTTTACAGTTACGGAAGGTTTGTGACGTTTTATCCTCCACCAATACCGATAAGGATAACTGTTTTTATGCATTCATTATAGCAAATCTCCCTGTTCTACTAGATAGGATGTAATTACGCTTTGCATAAAATTTTGTATATTTAATGAAGATAAAACTGAATAAAGGTACAAAGTGAATACGCTTCAGGTCAACGCACAAATTAGTAGTTCCCTCAACACAATAATTGATTTCGACATATTGCTCACATCAAACGTTGCTTTTGTTTTATCCGTAGTTCTTTCGCATATGTTATTACCTGAAAATTAACTAGGCTGCTCGTAAATTTCTCTACCGACTTTCTACAACATCAGCCAAGATAATAAACTGTGATGTCTATGCCAATTTTCCGTACTCCTTTTGGTATTACTCTACCGGCATGTTGTGATTTTTCTTGTAGCCCCATTTTACAAAATGACGTCGGGTGCAGATATGCTTATTTATGTGCCGACTGTACACGTGTTATGGTCAAAATGATGTATTGGACAGTACCGCTAATATAATTGGCAAAGAAATGGTCTCCGAGTCTTTCATAAAGGAAACGAGCAATTAAAAGAACACGTACAGTAACGTTTGTGTTTCATAGCACGATACGGTCACCAGGTAACCAAAAAATGATCAATACTGGTGCCTTCAAAATATTCTTCCTATATTGTAATTAGTATTGAGGAATATTACAAAAACAGTAGTTATATGGACTTAGTTATCATATGGCTGTATATCCGCTGGCTAGCATACGTTTGTGCTCCATATTTTTAGAACTGAAAATAAAAGCAACTTTATTTTGATTGCAAGTCGATGTATTCTTGGAATTATAGGATGACGTTAAATTCCGAAACCAAATTTGTTATTCTATACAGGTTAAAGTTCTGGCGAACCTGTACAATAAAATTTTTTCAACAACATATAGTCAAAGTACAAGCAGTATGTTTCTTATGGTGGGCACTTTTATCCTCACCATATATACGATTGTCAAATTTGTTAAGCAAGGTTTCCATATGACACAAAATGTCTTGTTTTCGACTGAATTATTGCTTGCAGGTATAGTTCTTATAATCCGTAAAGCATTAGACGTGGTTTCCGACTTCTTTTTATCAAGCTAAGTCTAGGTTCATCGTCGTTGTCCTGGTTTTCAACACTGAAAATACTATAACGAAAGGCTTGTAGCTGCTTATGAATTTGATCAAAACTATTAATGTTTCGCTTCACAACGGTAAGCGGTTTTTCTTACATTATCTTGGGCATTTTTGTGGTGTTGTAAGATGTTCAAGAATGTTTGAAATCTTACTTTAGTTTTGGCTGCAATACTTAATTTAGTCGCACGGCTTTGATCTAAATAACATTCGTGTTAAAGGCAAAATGCGCAAACCATCCGCCTTCTGTTGTCTAAACTAAACTAACACCTTTTTATGTTTTCTGCTATACCATTTAGTTTTTGATCAGAAACAATATCCATAACCAACACGTTGCAGTTTTTGTTTTCCAATGCTCGTGGTTCGTTAAATCTTTATTAGCAGCACAAGTTCTCACCTGTTATACATTAAACAAAACACTAATCCTTATATTAAGTTTATATTAATTGTAGCTTCAGTTTGGAGGTCCTTCGCGATCGTTATTTCTGCTTCGCAGGTTCTTTCAGCTAAAGAAAATTCCACCCGTAGAAGCGTGAGTTATGCACCATTTGAGTTAACGACGCTCTACTTTTGTCCGCGCATTGTATATTTCTGCCTGGTCTCATACCCAGTCCCTCTCCGATGTTTTGCCAAGTGTTTGCAACGAATCGTACTTAATTTGCTGTTTTCAGATACACCGGATTCTGAAACTTAACCTTCTCGACTATAACTATAATTCCAGTTACTTATGCATAACTCTTAGGATCCAAATGCAATATTCGGGGAGGCCGAGTAGTCTCTTCGTCGCTTAATCGCTGAATTGAATACATTTAGCTTCCGAGCGTTTCAACCTAGCGCCGGCCTCGTAATGTTATGTAACCATCGCTGATATGTTCTCTTATTATCTACTGGAACCTAACATGTAATATTTTATATCCAAATCAAGAGGGTAAAAGTATATTCGTTGTGCTTATAAATGGCTCATAAATGGAACATCATTAATAACTATGAACCTTGTAACTCAGTCCACATTTTTGAGTCGCATGCAGAACAGTGTCAAACCGGAATTTATTCTGTAGGTAAAACATAAATCTTGATCATAAAGCAAAATAACGCGTAAGTGCAGCGGAAGTACTTAAGTACTTTTTGAAACTCTAAATGAATAAATAGAATTAAATGTAATGCTAAATTGTGTGTTCAGTCCTGTATACCCGTTTCCAAAAATTTCTCTCAAAACCTATATGAGCTGCAGAGTTAAAAATCTATAGTTTATTACCAAATAATTAGTAACAAACAGCCAGTTTGGAAACCATTGCTGCAGATAAGTAAATAGATTGCGGTGTATCATAACTTGAACAACATTAACTAGGTGTTGTAACTTTATCGTATACTATCAAATACCTAGTATTGTAACGCTAAATATTTTGCAATGTAGGTCACAAATTTATGTTAGTGTGTCATGTATATATTCGTATGTTTTTGATAATTTTCCTATGCAACATTGCGTATATTCTCATTTGATGAAAGCGAGTATGAATGTAATACAAAACATATAGTGAAGGTTGTTGCCTACTCGATGATAAGTGATGGTTACACAAACTAATGCCGCATTCCAATAGCGAGTCTGTATGACGACACATATAATTCATAAAAGCGGAGCAATTGTATACAATCCATTGTATACGTTCCCTTGAAGCAACTTCACTAATAGAACACCAGCTGTTCTTGTAACTTGTTAGGGTAAAACGAACTTTTCCTGAGAGGCAGTGGGAACGAAAGTTTGCCAGATTATTACTACAAGAGATACTGTATATCAAGAAATAGTGACTTATATTGTTTCAGCCAGTTTATTGAGGAAGAACCAGGCGTCGCCTGAGATATTCCACAAAATATTACTGATTTGATTGATGCACTTCTCTAAAAATCGGTTCGTTATATCGGCACCTAATGGAACTTACTTAGTCGTCCTCTTTATAGCATACCAAAAAATGCTTTTCGAAATCAACAGTATAACTGACAAACTCGCCAAGGCATCGCTTGCGAAACAAAGTAAATGCAGTAGCAATAAGAAGCTTAAAAGCAAAGAAATTGCAAGGCATAACAATTAACCAATATTCCACGAATGGTTTGGACTACGTCGATAATATTGGTTTGATTGGGAAGACCTACAGAGCACGCTGATCTTTCTAAAGCGCTTGCTGCCTAAAACAACTTAGTATGTCACCAACTTCACTCTATCTAAATACAAGGTCCTGCTCCAGAAATTGAATCCATCTGCCCTTGTGCTTATTCTTGAATGCCTTCAGCTTGAACAAGTAGATAGCTTCTTCTAACTTGGAACAGGGTATTTTCTGATGGCGTCATTGGATGAGAGTTTCTGTCCGTATCTTTTAAGCCCTAGCAGCTTTCGTTGATTTGAAGCATCTAAAGGGCTGTTGTGACGTTTTGCGCTTGGTAAAAAGCAAGGTTTAAAGTGTCTGTGTTTCCGCTGTCCTGTTGTACGGAAGAGAGTCCTGGCTTATCCGAGTAAATGGCTGGCGTAGGATTTGGGCCTCTGACAAGGAATATCTGCTCAGGAGAGCTTGTGTGTGGTGGGAATATCACTTTTGCAATGTCGATGTCGGAGGTCGCGGCCTAGGTAGTAGAGGCCTTCCCCCCGACAAGCTAATATCGCTGGGCCAACTGAGGTTGTTAGGTCACGTCCCACACATACTATGCGAGCGTTTACCATGCCGCGATCCATTCGCTGGTGCAAGGCGGTACTGGTCAAACTAACATATGGCGACAAAATGTTAAGGCGATTATTTCCAGTCCAGCACTTGTCGGCCCCGTACGCGTTCCGGGCTGGAAAATGTGCAATGAAGAGTGTCGCTGGTTGGAAACATTTGAAGATATGGCGCATAATTGTGGGCAATGGAAGACATGCATGAGTC
>CALYDF020000207.1:0-32252 GCA_944474145.2 Dicrocoelium dendriticum
GGGCGATTACATCTAGGCAGCTAAATAACTTTAGATATAGTGCTTAGGCGGCTGCGTCTACATCAGTGGCTAAAAAGAAGTTGTCCCAGTTCGCAGATCGCACTAATATCCCACATCTGTCCCAGTTAAGGTGGTTGAACATTCGAAGCTGTTTGACAGAACAAGAAGTGGCGCAGCGTGGAGTAGAAAGCGTAAATCTGAGTTTGACTACCTCGTGATCGCAGCCATGTATGTTGTCTAGTATTTCAGCGAATGCATAAAAATGCGTAAAAATTAATTCTAGGGTGTTGGAAAACCTGGTGGGATCGGGAAATTGTTGGGTCTAGTTATTTGCCTGGATGGTGTCAACGAAACTTCTGTATCTGAGTGGGGCAACCTGGTCGTTTTAGGGGATAAATGGCATACTGAAATCGCCACCCACTATCTTGTGACGTGAGGGCATTAGGGAGATTTCAGTAAAAAACGCAATGAGGTTATTAATCTTTTCGCTAGATGTGTGTGGAAGGTTGTACACGCAACCGATAAGGAGGCCAAGTTTACCTCCTGTCATCTGGATCCAGATGGAGACTTTAGGGTCACCCACAGATAGCAACCGCTACCCCGATGGTTGTCTCGTCCGTTAGAGAATGTGGTTTAGCCAGGGATGTGTAGTAGGCGGTCAGCGGCCTTTGAGGGTGCCACGTTTCTCTGATGAGAACCAGCCGTGGATATGAGAGTAGGATAAATGGGCCAATAAGGTGCATCTTTTGTTTAATAGATCGCGCGTTGATAAGCAGCATACTGTATGATTCAACGCCAGGAGAGTTAAAGGAGTTAGATTTTTGAGATAGTTGCACAATGGGGTGCGACTGGCGCAGGGTACATGGCAGTGGTAAGAAAAGGTGGAGACGGTATTATAGGAATGTGATCAGGAAGTGGTTGAGTAGGTAGCTGATAATACTCGGTCGCTAATGTTGCTTTGGTAGTATTGTTGACTGTGGAACCTATCTCTAGGGCTGAACCAACCCGTGCGGGTTAGTTGCAGTGAGCATATGAGTTGTTGGAGGTAACAGAGGCCTGGCGAGAACTCTTGGTGGTATGGGATAGGTGGTTTGTGTCCTGCTGCATCCCATAAAATAGGCGCCGTGGATGGCATGGCACGGTTGCAGTGCTTGTCTTCCGGATACATTTTTCGTTCAGGAGAGCGTATATTCGGGGTGCGCGGGGTAGTGTTGATGGGGCGGTAGAGATTTTCAGAAGGGCGTCGTCCTTGGGGGGTTCTATGTTCCCCTGTGTTTCGAGTGGTTGTGGGGATTGGTAACGGGGCTGTGCACTTAACGTTTGGAGGGTATAGCGTTTTTGTGAAGCCGACTGGGCGATAGCGTATCAGACGGATATCTAGCCTTGTCAGTTATTAGGGGATTCACCGCGTTGATGCTGCGCGGGCTGCTCATAGTTCCATTTCTGTGTGGTGACTAGTAGAACGTCCTCAGTTTGTGAGAACAGCGGCCTTTGTTATAGTTCTGGGGCTTGATAGCATTGTTGGGCGCCTCGAGTAGGTACGGCTTGCGCAGTGATTTGGTGGGTTGGGTCAAAACCTGCATGGAGGGCGACGTTTGTGATCGGAATGATTTCGACCTCATGCAATCCATTGGTGCAGGGGTTGGTTGGTGCTTATCAGCTATCCGCTTAGGCCACGAGGACATTGCTTGGGTTCGATTAACATTATGCGGATGCATCAACGGGGAGTGTTTTGTAATACGAAGCGTGCCGTGCTTCGGCTGTTGACCTTTGTTGGTAGTCTGTTGTGTTGCGAGGGTGGTTTCGGCTTTGCACGAGGGGAGGGGAGCGAGTTGATCAGCGGGAAGTCTACAGTGATCGGTTCGGAATCCGTGTCACTCAGGTCGGATGCGTAATGCAGTAAGTATTGATTGACTCAGCGTCTGGTATTGTTATCTGGGACGAGTCCGGAACTTTGGTTGACATTTTTGTATTAGGACTGTGCGGCTTGAGTTGGTATGTAATCTGTCGTGGACGCGTGACGCAGGGGGTTAGGTCCAGATCCACGTTAGTGCTTGTCATGGAGCAAGCGGTAGCTCTGGCAATCGGCGATGAAGCAGCTGGCGGTCGTCTTGCTTTGGTGTTAGTATCCGGTAGGAAAGCTATTTGCAGCGGCGTTAGATCAGGCTTGATAATAATGGACCCAATGTTTTCGTTTGTTTGTAAGGCACATCTATTTGCTATGAAGAGTGTTGCCAGTTCTTGAGTTTTGAAGGCGATAAGAATACGGCAATTACGACTGATCTTCGACATTCTGAGTCGTTTGCTCACGCACATATCAGGAGAGTTGTTACACATGGACGCAAATAAACGGGTGACTTTCTCCAACAGAAGTTCGTCAGGAACGTTGATGATCACGTTTCGGGCACGACGGGCGCGCTCGTTTATCTCATTAGTGAGGGTAGTAAGAAGGGCGCCAGCATCGTTGACCTCATTAGCGTTGCCACTTTTCCTTATGTCTGCGAGTTGGGCCGATGGCATAAGTTTTGCTAGGTCTGCTTTGGTAGCTGCCATTTCCTTTTTAAGAGCAGCTATTTCAGTTGAGAGTGCACCGATTTTGTTAAGTGCATCTTACAGTGGGTCTATAAGCAGAACACTGCAGTGGCGCAGTTTATTCAGGTTGCCTTTTGCAACAAACCCTTTGGTTGCCTTAACCGCATTTGCGGTGCGTGAGGCAGAGCTGTGATCGATAGAAACTGCAGTATTCGAGTGAGTACTCCCACGTTTGCCCCGGATTTTGCCTCGGGCGGCTTTACCTTTCATTCCATCTTTGTTAGTCATTACGGAATAGCACAGCTACAAAATTCGTGTTCCAGGTACACAGTTTTGCCGTATATATGATCTAAAAACCTTAAAATATAGCACGTCAAAATATCGACGTAAGGCGTCAAGGTCAAGGTCAAGTTTGTGTATGTCGGGAGCATGGAAACTGTGCCGTATTCTCGGCTGCCCTAACTTGTAATAGTAGCCTGTTCCAGGCGCCAGCAAATATGTAGAGCAAGTAGTCGTTACGCACGTTGGTGCGAGCTGTAGGTAGGGTAATGGTTAAGGGTCTATGGCGAAGTGGCTACCGAGAGTCACTGTTTTGTTGTAAAAGTCCTGCAAGGTTCGTTTTTGGGTTGTTTATCATCTGGGATAGGAAAGTGAGGTTGAGTCTCATTCTTCATAACCATAGAGGTTCGAGACCAAGAAGTTTACAATTCTCACGGTAGCTGAGAGTAGAAAAGCAAAGCAGGCGCTTTGTGAATGAGCGTTGTACTTTCTCAATTGCTATTCGGTCACTCTTTCTGAAGTTGCTAAATATTATTGAGCAGTACTTTAAAAAAGGACTAGCACCTACCTTGTGTAGTGTGAGTCTGGATTCGGTTGCGATCATTGTCTTGCAGATATGATGAATGAGGGAGCTGGCTTTCGTTACACTACAGCTAACTTGTTCCGAGATATTTAGTGAGCGTGAATAGTATACGCCGAGCTCCCTTACGGTTTGACAGTTGGCTAGTGAGGCGCCATTCAGGGTTAGTGCACAAGGCGGCACAGTGCATCTATACGACAGGGCGCTGCACTTTGCAGGAGAGAAAGTAAGCTTCCTTGTGTTACACCAAGAGTCTAATGCTTTAAGGCCATTTTGGATATTAAGGTGACCGCTCCTTAGGTTACCCGGGTAAAGGAGCATACGACTTTGAAATCGTCGGCAAACACGTACGCCTTTTCATATTCAACGACTTGAAATACTTCGTTGATGTTAAGTAGGAATAGTATAGGGTCCAATACACTTCCCTGGAACACATCACGGTAACTGTTCGGTGAGATTCGAAGTCTCCTAGTCGCACCGACTGTGTTCAACAGGAGCGATAAGAAGAGGACCAAGAATGCAGCTGCTCGATATACTGTAAGAAGAAAGGTTAGTTAGCAGTCCATTATAAGAGACTCAGTCGAACGCTCTTCTCATAAACAAGAAGATTATGGTCAGAGCTTTCTTTCCATCAACCATGATGGTAACGTTTTCAGGAACGCCTCTGGCATGTTTGAAAGGAATTAGACTTGAGAAATCCATGTGTGGATTGGTTGATGAGACTATAATGAGTCAAGCGCCGTAGGAGCTTTTCCTTGACGGTCCCCTCCGTCACTCGTGAAGCAAATGGGGTGTGACTACTAAATAAATAAATAAATATTTTATTCTCGACTATGCGAGACACACACTGGGTCGGTAGGTTGCACCGTTTTGACGGCTTCCCCTTCTGTGGCTTAGCATGAATACTGCATGTTTCCAAGCTGCGGGAAAGGTTCCATGTTTCATGGAAAGAGCAAAAATGTTACGAAGGAGGATGACGATATCCATTCCACCCAGAATTAGCATTGCCGATGGGAGGCAGTCAAGTCCGGCCTGGAAGGCTAATTTGAGGGCCCGAATTTCCCAAGTAATGATACGCATGTCAAATTGTACTGCGCGTAAAGTATCATTGGTGCAACTAGGAAGATTAAGAGGCAGGGTCAGGTGAGCGGAGGTGAAAGAGTCGCAGAAGTAGCGGTTCATGACCTTACATCTTTCAGCTTGGTTACTGGTAACTGAGTTGTCTAGATGAATAATCGGGTTAATCGAATTCGAGAAGGAAGTGCTTCTGCGCCACATCGGAGGATGGTGGGCTTTATTACGGTTGATCGAGTTTACGGCAGTGTGTTCTTCGGACAGATATGCGGTAGTTAGTGTAGTTCTCCCCTCCAACAGGATTGCACTGATGCAACTAAGGAGGGAGAATTCTTGGGTCCTGCTATACTTTGAACGTAGCCTTTTAGCTTGACGAGTAGTTTGCGAGGGTGAGCTGCATCCTGCGGTGGCTGCATTGCTTTTGTTTCGCTATAGGTGCAAGTATATCCATGCAGTAATTGAGATTTCTATATAGTACAGCAGAGGCAGTGCCCACATGTTTAGCCAGAAGGAATACACCTCAGCTGATGGATCTCAGAAGTACAGCAAAGTTGGTCCAGTAGCTGCGTTTGGAGGGCCGAACAGAACACGCTGGTCTAGCCACTGAGTGACAAGTGTTTGGTAGTTGGAATGCGAGCTTTACTATTTTGTGATCGCATCCAGGGAACTTGTCAATCACGTTAGCATGCGCAACTCCGTTTGTAAAAAGTAAGTAAATAGATAAATAAATAGTTTATTCTCGAATTTGCCGAGACACACCAAGCAAGGCATGATCAACATTTACTTGCAATATTGCTTCTCAAAAAACACTTTGCTATGAGCGTAGTCGGCAGCAAGCCGAAGGTCGTACGGGCTGCGGAAATTGTGTAAGCAGTCATGAGGGATAGAGTCTTCAATGAATGACGAAACGTTGGGTTCTAGCGTGCATAGTGTAAACGGTCTGGGCACTATATGTGTAATGAAAACTATACATATAAGCAGAGTGTAACTTATTATTGAAAGTGTCAGGTCAATATTGAATTATGATTCTGGTCGACTTGCCAGTAGGTAGTTCTGGGCAGTGACTTTATTCGGTGGCGAGTCCCATCCGCCACGTCGCAGTGTTGTTACACGGACATTTGTGGCTTTTTGTAGGGAGAACGCTTGCCAGGCGAAAACCCACCACGTCCTAGAACTCTGACAGAAATTTGTTTGTGCACTAATATACAACTGTCAGACAAGGTTGTCGACTGATTCCACACTCAGATATCCGCAGTCAAATGACCTTCAATTTCCTCTTTTAGTTGATCAGTTATCTTGGGCAGGGCCGCCATAATGGCTGAGGCGAATCGAGGATGGGGCCTTCAGGAAGAATCATCTTTGGGGGTATCCAGGTGGGCCAAACGTCAGATTCTTGCGTCTGGATTTTTCAGCAGTATGTATTCTTTTTAGGAGTGTGAAGTTCTCGAGTCCAGCTATCATCACTGGATAACGGTCATGGTAGTGAGTGCTGTTGTATCCGTTTGTTGTACAGCCATGTGCTTCATAGGTCCTTATTGGTTGTCCTGTCCCGGGCAAAAGCGGTTTCTCGGTCCAGTCCCATATCCCCAAGAAGTTCCGGACCTCGGAGAAAAGGGAAGGCGAGAGACAACCATGGCCGCAACGAACAGGCTTGGAAACAAACATTGTTAAACTCCTGTTATAACATTTAGTGTGGAGAAAAATGGTGTACAAGGTGCAGCACTGGTTGTGCTGAAAGTGTCTTTTGAATGTTTTTCGAAAGCAGTGGCCCTATAAGGTGGTTGCCACTATCTACATGGAATACAGAGCGTTGCGCCACTAAGCAGAAACGCAGTATCAGTTTTCTATGATGCGACTATTGCGTGGGAAGACAGAAAGCAGAGTTCAGAGACCAGCGGCGTTTGCATGGTGGATGGACGGCTAGTGGCCAGCCTACATCGAAAGAGATACAAATGTCAATTGGTGGTAAGTCAGCGGACGGGTAGGACTCAAGCGCTGAGTAAAAATTATCGGGGATCAAGACCGAAAGACGGCACGAGGGTACTAGGAGCATAGTGCTATGGCCTACTGAAATAGGAAAAGCTTATGAGAGCTAACCTCATAAAAAGGTAAGTGTCGAAACCTCTGCTGCAAGAACGGACCCAGATTACTAGGTGAGAAAGGATTGAACGATAGAAGTGAAGTATTATAGATCAGTTAAAGGAAAGTGAACGTGCAGAACGAATGTATATGATGCGTCGCGCAGAGAAACAAGTCATACTATGGTGCTAAGAAAATGGTGAGAAATGAACACCTAGAAATGTGAAGCTAACGGGCGTCTGTGTGCTGACCAGGTAAGAGCAGTGAAGAACTAAGAGGCTAGGAAACATTAATTGACGGAAGGGTAGGGAATAGCCGGAATGCAAGAGTAGAGTAAGGTTGCTTAGAGGATCAGAGCAGTGAGGTCTAACCGCAGCAGCTAGGGTGCTAAGATAATAGTACCAAGCTGGATAGTGCCAGAGACTGCTAGCCCGAGAGCTGTAGGATTGCAGGTAATAAGGACTAAGACAATACATCGAGTAAGGGATAAATGAACATTAAGAAGGGTGAGGCAAAACAGCGGCTTGTGCTGAAAACATGGATATGCCTGCACGACAAAAGAGAGCTAAGAAAGGTTTCATGAAGGAAGGACAACGAACGGATGAATCACAGGCATACCTTAAAACACTTAAGTAGTTTACATCAAAAGTAGGCGAAAATGTGGCGACGCGCACATAATAAGATCATGCTATGGTGCTAAAGAAATAAAACTAAGGAAGGCTGAGCCGGGAGAAGCCAGTGAGAACACACAACTACTATTAATTAGGTGTCACAGATCAGTGACAGCTGGGCATTTAGCAAGGAGCAGCTGTGCACTGACCGGATGAGATAAAGAAGGTCACCAGACGAGAGCTAAAAAGGTCGAATAAAGAAAGGACAATAAACGGGAAGAATGCAAGCGCACAGTGAGTTGATTGAGGGAGTCATATTATATACTGCTTAACCACGGCGGTGTATAAGTTCACAATTCCTGCTATGGTGCTGGGATACTACTACCTTGGAAAGAGCCTCGGATAGCTAGTCAATTGCTGGACGCTTGCAAGTGAAAAGTCGAAGACGTTACAACAATTAAGAGATATGAGAACGTCTAGAATAGAGAGGCTAAGGAGCGGCTGAGCGCTGACTCGAAGAGTTGTAAGGAGTGCTAGGAGAAAGCTGAAAAGTTTATATGGAAGGACATCAAACAGTCGGAGTGCATGCATACATTAAGTCTGCTGAGGACATTGCAGCATATGAGTCAGAGGCGCGCAGATACTGAGTCCTGTTATCGTGTTAAGATTTTAGTGCTAAGGTAGACTGGGCTAGAAAATGCCAGTGAAAGCTCTGGAATCCTACATGAGCAGGTGTCACAGAGGTTGCAGCAAGCAACGGATAAGTGGACTTTTAGATGAGAGAGGCAATGAAGCAACTGTGGGCAGGCCATATGAGTTATGTTTGCTCCACAGAAGAGAGTTAAGAAAGGTTTTATGAAGAGAGAACAGGAAACGGATGAAGCGGAAGCATACGATATGGTTGTTAAATAGTTCAGAGCATAAAAGGCGAAGACGCGGCGACGCGCAGATGAGGACATCATGCTGTGGTGCTAATGTAATAAAAGTAGGGAAGCCTGAGCAGGGCGAAGCCAGTGAGAGGGTTGAACTACAAGTAATTAGCTCACAGTCGAGTAAGTCACGGCTGAGCATCAAGCAAAGAGCGAGTAATGAATAAATAAATAAATAGTTTATTCTCGACTATGCGAGGCACGCCCATGGAGGCATGATCAGATATGTACGACTGTACAAACATTTTATGGCAACTGTAACAGTGGCAGTAGAAAGTTGTTCATATGTCCATGATTGGAACAGTACAATGATGAAAATGCGAAACAATAATTCGGCTGTCGTGAGATACGGGATCTCAGTTAATAATAGATTGAGAATCCTGAATGATCCATTGGAAGGTAATGGAAGAGCACGCTCTAGATATATGCCGATAGAGTGAGTTCGTGCACAAGTAACGCAAAGGTCAACGTATCGTAGAAAGTAAAAAGACGACAGTATACGCAGATGTAGAAGTTCCAGCGTAACGTACCTATCTAGAATTGTGACACTAGTTGACCTGCCAGTGTGAAGTTATGGGCTGTGACTTTATTCGGTGGCGAGTCACATACGCCACGTTGCAGTGTTGTTAAACGGACATTTGGGGCTTTTTATAGGGAGAAAGCTTGCCATGCGAAAACCCACCACGTCCTGGAACACTGCCGCCAATCCATTGAAAGGCAAATTGTAACTGGCTATTTTTCTTGTCGAACGCTTGTTTGCTCTGTTATTCGCAGTCAGCTTGTGTCCCATTTTTCTGCTGGCTGATGCCTTAGCTGGTTGCACGTTGCGTTCCTGGGTCCTGTCCATTGGTAGGTCGTGAACTAAACATTCAGTTTAAATATGATGTGTTGATCCATTGCAGAACCACGTGAAGTCTTCTCTGATTATGTATATTTGCCGGGGAGCGAGGAAATCGTGTCCAGCTACCCTCACTGGACATCGGTGGTTGGGTGCAGATGGTTAGAATGAAGGTGATGCCATGGTCCAGGTAAGTTCTTGTTGGTTATTTCGTCCCATCTCGGACGGAGGCAGTTCCTCAGTTCAATCCCGAATCTGTCCGATGTTCACGACCTCAGAGAAAAGGGAGAGAGGAACAGGCCGAGAGAAGACCGAAAAGGACAGTCAATGTACCTAGCATTGGATAAAAATCCTACATTAAGACATTTATTTGAGACAACTAGTGTACAATGTGTAACAGATATTACGCTAAAGATGTTTTAATTATGCAGAAGGCATGGCCTAATGGGTAAAATACTTTCATGTGCATAAGGATAAAGAGCAGGATTCCGGTAAGAAATTCACGAGGTATAAGCTAACGATGTTCGAATTCTACCTGGGACTAGAAAGTTGCTGTGCAGTCACGATTGGTTGTTATCGGAAACCAAAAGATACAGTGATGATGTGGCCGTATTTATATATGCTCCACGGGATAAGGATTACCTAAGACACAATACCTATAATGTACATGGGTATATGAAGATATGAAGCTGAGTATACCAGAAGCAGGCTAAGATTAAATGGATTTGAAGGGAAGACTAAGTGTTGAATGTAAGACGATCAAAAGATAGCGACAATGGACCGGGATTCAGTGGCCAAAAGTGCCTGTTGGGTTAATCATTCTAGTTACTATGGAATAACTACAGTGTCAAAGGATAGGACAGCAAACCAGCGGAGCTACGAAGAACTATACCAAGAGAATAAACATTCTACGGAAGGACTGACCATTAGCAAGCTACGGGTGTTCGCAAATAGAGCCTGCAGCAACGAGCTGCTGCTGATCAGAGATAGTGGCTATAGAAAAGATGTACCAGAGGCTGGTGTAACCATATCATTAAGAGGTTTGCCCAAATGCTGGATCCCTACAGTTTCAATACGTAATTGAACGAGCGAGTGAGTACACAGAAAAACCTTCCAGAAAAATGAGCAGGTAAGCAAAAGGTGACTCCATCCTTACGTGTGGACAACAATGACTAGCTGCTGTCAAGAAGAGTTGACGAGCGTAAGACGAACGACGCATAACGGCGCGCTAGGAGAGAGATGAGTGGCCAGCAATAGAGTTGATCCTACGGTAACACAGAATAGGTCAACAAACCAGCTGTGCTGTGACGCAAACAATCCAAGAGAATGAACATTGTAAAAAAGAGCACCTCCTACCGAGCTCCGGATATCCGCAAAGTTAAATGGGAGCTATGGCGACTAGCTGCTGCTAAGCAGAGATAGTGGCTCTAGAAACGGATGTAACAGTGGCTGGTGTAGCCATATCATTAAGACGTTTGACCACTAGTAGATATCTAAAGTTTCGATGAAGAAAGCAGCATGCGAGCAAAGCTCAGAGAGACAGACGTCAGAGGAAAATGAAGGCTAATGAGTCAAGGAGTGGCTCCTTGTAAGCTACATGGAGCCAACAATGACTAGCTACTGCCATGAAAAGTGAGCGTCTAGATTAACGAGGCTAAGGAACAGCTTTAAGCAGTCCACATGAGTTATGTTGATCTACAGAAGAGAGCTAAGAAAGGTTTCATGATGGGAAGACAGTGAACGGGTGGAGCGCAAGCATAAAAGACGAAGACGCGGCGACACGCAGATGATGAAACCATGCCTTGGTGCTAAGGTAATATATTAGGGAAGCCTGAGCAGGGAGAAGCCGGTGAGAGAGCTGAACTACAAGTAATTAGCTCACAGTAGAGTAAGTCACGGCTGAGCATCAAGCAAGGAGCGAGTAATGAATAAGTGAGCGTCTAGAATAGAGAGGCTAAGGAACAACTTTAAGCAGTCCACATGAGTTATGCTTGATCTGCAGAAGAGAGCGAAGAAAGGTTTCATGATGGGAAAACAGTGAACGGGTGGAGCGCAAGCATAAAAGACAAAGACGCGGCGACACGCAGATGATGAAACCATGCCTTGGTGCTAAGGTAATATATTAGGGAAGCCTGAGCAGGGAGAAGCCGGTGAGAGAGCTGAACTACAAGTAATTAGCTCACGGTAGAGTAAGTAACGGCTGAGCATCAAACAAGGAGCGAGTAATGAATAAGTGAGCGTCTAGTATAGAGAGGCTAAGGAACAGCTTTAAGCAGTCCACATGAGTTATGCTTGATCTGCAGAAGAGAGCGAAGAAAGGTTTCATGATGGGAAGACAGTGAACGGGTGGAGCGCAAGCATAAAAGACGAAGGCGCGGCGACACGCAGATGATGAAACCATGCCTTGGTGCTAATGTAATATAGTTGCTATTGTGCCTAGTGGGTGCATGCACGTGTTGAGTCCACCCAAATGCATATGCGGTGTCCACAAAAGCACGGTATTTGAGTGACGCAGATTGTGGTTGCCAGACCACTTGTGTCATGCTGGAGTCACCTCTGCTTATCTTATATTGGGTGTGCTATAGGGATACTTCTGTGATGAGTTCAAGTAGACTGCGCATACCGATTGTGTTAGTGTGTGGTGGGTTATACAGACAGTCAATTAAGAGATCGTGCTGTCCCCTACTAGCCTGAATCCAAACCGAGTCTTCCAGAGGGCTAATTGAGAGTTCTTGCAATGGTGGTGTCCCGAAATCGTCATACAAGTAAAGGAGGAATCCACCACCTCGGTGGTTGGTACGTCCATTGCTAAAGGAGGTGTAGCCCGGGATTCGCAGTTGTGCATCGGAAGTGTTAGCATCGTGCCACGTTGCGGTGATGAGCGCTACCTGGGGGCCGAATGGGCTAATGACGGGGTTGATAAGGTGCATCTTATTTTTGATGGAACCTGCGTTAATGAGAAGTAGAGTGAGTGCCTCGTTGCAGGAGTGCGCATCTGCTGCATTATCAGAGCCAGAAGTAATCTGAGTGGTTTACGTGGGTATAGCTGCTGTCTCAGAGGGAGTGCTAAGAGTCAAAAGGTTACAGAGGTCAGACAAAATCTTACCGTCCGCGTTATCATAAAGCAGGTCGGGCTGTAGGAGTGGGTCTGCTAGGTTACCACGCTGAAACGACGCAGAGGAGGCAGGTTAGTGGATGGGGATAGGTTATTGTTGATGGCTAAGATAATGGTAGGGAGACGTGGTACGTAAGCAGTAGAAGATAACGATGGAGTACGGTGTGTGCGCAACCCCGAGGGGCATACTTCTGTTAGATGTGGGTTGGTTACTACGGTATCTGTATTGCATTCGAAGGCTCGGGGGTTGATGGCATGTTTGCATGCAATGGTGAGGCTCCTGATTAGTTCGTCGGTTGGCTGCGTGATAGATAAGCTCGTAGGTGCGGCGAGAAGTTGCTCAGAGGAAGTAAAGATCTTCGTTGCTGTTAAGCCGGGGCCGTTGAGTTCCGCAGCGGGGGAACTTTTGAGCAGGTTCACTGGAGTGATGGGGACTGATGATGCATGTCAATTCCGGAATCAGTTTTCAATGAGCCGGTGACTACATGAGGTGTTGGAGGGGGTGGTAGCGATTGCTTGAGGGCATCTGTGGGATGGTTCAGAGCCTGTAAATAAATAAATAAATAAATAAACTTTTATTCTCGACAAGGCGAGGCACACCTTTACAGGCCTGATCATGCTTAGCTAACATAGTGTGATCAAAAATGTACAAAAATTACATGTTTGGCATAACAGTGTGTGCAAGTGTATGAGTGTATATTCGTAGGTAATTTTGTATGAATGTAGCTTGTGTCTTTTAATATGCCGGAGAGCTTTTGACTGTTAGTTATCCTCAGGAATGTGAGCATAAGCGATTGATGTCTGCGAGGTGGATAGAACTTTCCGGATATCCAGCGTGTATGGGTGTATATACGTATGTAATTTTGTGTGAATGTAGCTTGTGTCTTTGAATATGCTGGAGCATTTTTGACTGTTTGTTATCCTCAGGAATGTGAGCGTAAGCGATTGATGTCTGTGGGTTGGATAGCACTTTCCGGATATCCACGGGCCAGTGACTTTATTTTGTGGCGAGTCACATCCGCCACGTCGCAGTGTTGTTAAACAGACATTTGTGGCTTTTTATAGGGAGAACGCTTGCCAGGCAAAATCCCACCAAGTCCTGGAACACTGCCGCCGAACTATTTGCTGGAACGGGTTAAACCCGAACCACCCAGCTGGCACCACGAAGAGGTTGTTCGGCTAGCCAGTCGAAGTAAGAAGCCGGTAGTAAGAAGCCTCGTCCAAAAGTCTCGTCAGTTGTGGCGAGCCGTAGCCCGCCATATTCCATAAAAAGGAGAGGAAATGCGTAGTGACGTGTTAGGCTGTTCAGTATTCATTGCGCTTGTAGGGCGCGGGCAATTAATCTTTGCAGGCGTGGGTGAGGTGGTGTGTTTTGTTACTTCGCGGAGTGTTCTATAAGCAGCAGGTTTGTAGCGGGGTACCTGTAGTTGATTATGGTTACTGTCAACTTGGCAGCATTATGGAAATGGTGGCATTAAGAAGTAGGGTGTGGATTCGCCAGCAGACCGTGTTATATTGGACCGTCTCGGGTTGAGAGACTGAGTTGGCTGGGCGCGGTGAAGTGGGGCAGTTGTGTTGCTCGTGTTAGCACTACCGGGTACCGGACGGGAGTCGCGCATGTTCTGGCTTTGGCTGCGGCCATTGGCTTTTATATGGTGAGCAGTTGGAAGTGGAAGCAAGTATGGCTTTCTAAGGGGCAGCACTTGTTGGTTGTTTGTCGTAGTCTCCCACAGTGGTACATACTTGTTAGATATTGCCTTCAAGGGTACAGTCTGTCTATGCTGAGATGAGCACTTGTTAGGTAGCGCGGAAGGTGGGGTTGCCGGTTTTCGTTGGGACGTTCACTGGGTTGATGTTTCGGCACGTAGGAGTTGCAAGAGGCAAGTTTTTAATGCGACCGTTTTGGGCGGTTGCGTGAGGGTTCCTTAGTAGTCAGTAGGGTGCTTGTCATAGGGTCGTTGGATGTGGTGCCAATGAGTTCTTCTGTCGGTAGTTTCTTTATCACTGGCACACATATCGGAATCGTTTGGTTTATCTACATCAGCCTCATCTTGACCGATGGCAACTTCATGGTGCACTACCGAGAGGGCTAGCGTCTTCACTGTGTTGGGCGAAGTTAGTTCAGTGGTGTAGGCCTTTGTCACACCTGGATCCACATGATGTTGCGACAGACCAAGGCCTACTGGGAGTGAGGTAGCAAGTCTAGTCGCAGTGGGGGAACCTTCCGCCTTCTGCTTAGGCGGAAGTTTATTGGATGATGCAAATGCTATTTGCGGAGGTGTTTTGTCCGACTTGATCAAGATAAGCCCCAAATTGGCTGCCCCGCGCTTAACGCATCGCATTGCTATTAAAGTCTTGGTCAGCCGTTGATCTCTAAAAGGGATAAGTATAGGGCACGGTTTACCTTTGGATGTTTTCCATAGACGTTTAATTTCGAAGGAGTCAGGCGTCCTGTTACAGAGATTGGTGGGCGAGTGTTTACCTTCGTTAATTTGTTTTTGTCGGGGACATTGAATATCATTAGATTATTTGTACGCCGAACTCGTTCGGCAACTTCGTTACCAACGTGGGTAAGTAGCTCCCATGCTCCTTTGAGTTCATTCACATCATTAGTCCGTGTGATTTCCGAGAGCTTAACTAGGGGCATCCTTGTTGCTAGGGTTTCGCTCAGTACAGAGCTGTTGCTTTTGAGTGCGTTCAATTCGATCTCAAGGAACTTAATGTTATCATGCTCCTGTTTCAATGGATCTGATAGGATTGCCCTGCAGTCCGAAGTTGGGGCTGAGTCAGTATTATCAGGTTATGGCTTAGTTGGTTTAACGAATTAGTTAGCAGGTCTGTGCACAGACTGCCTTGCTCGCTTTGTCTTACTTGGATCTGATGGGAGAGTAGTAAGTCAAGTTCTGTCCTCAGTGTCTACTCAAACGCAGTTTCCCACGTTAATTCCCCTTAGAAAAGATACTATGACAATCCAGATAATCTAAAGATTCTACTGAATATTAACAGAACGTCAGAATAACCAACAAACTTCAAAAGCCCACAGTGTCAAACTTCGCGCGGTCAAGGTCGTTGGCCAATTCGTGTGTGTCATTCTGGATCAGCGGCATGCATGGTAGCGAAAGTTCGGTGTCGGCATTTCCGTGTGCAACCTCGTCTCGATGATAGCGGTGACATCATATGACCAGGAAGCTCGGCGATATGTTAGTTCTGCTAGTTTATTAAAAGGAACCTAAGCATTCGTATACATGCATGCCAGTTTCTCCGTCTCTAGGAGCCAACAGAGGCGTGTAGGGGTCATGTGTGGGAGCATGCCAAGTGATGGGTGGTCGGCAAACGAGCCATGTCGGATGTATGGGTGCTTTAAATAAATAACTAAACTTCTTCTGTATAGGCTCGATGCAGGCCTTCATAGCCATGAGCATCTGGTTAGAGCACTGATGTAATTTCGGCCACAGCGTATGTAAAACTAGAGAAAATTGGTAATTGTTGCGTAAGATTCGTAGAAGCAGTTAGAAGTTAGTGGTTTTCATAAGTGCATCGTTAGTCGTATGCTTCAGATTGGCAGTGTTGTGTCACTTATAGAAATGCTTGATTCATTAAACAACGCGCATTGCGCAAATATTGATTTAGAAATCCCGACAGTGCACAATGGTTTTCGCCGTTAAAAATAGTAGTTACTTAGCGAGTCCGACAGTATGATGGGAGTAAACCGACGGAGTAAACCAACGAAAATAGATAAATATATTCTTTATGAGGAGTGCGTTTTAGCGTTTGTCTAGCAGAAAATCCGCTGAATACTAAAGCAATAAGTAAATAAATATGTTTCTAGATTGGCTAGATGCTGAGCTTTTAAGGGATCAGGTCAAACTGTACATTAATACTGTGCTCTTACATGGCAGTAGAACAACTGTGAGTATATGTTCCTTGGTGGAAAGTACGAATAACTTAGCTTTGTTAGGTGTACCGCTGAATGGGTTGTACGCGCCAATCATGAAATTTATCTGGCTACTGCAGACGATTTTGCGCATTTAGATTTTGTTTTTTGCGAAAGTTCCGCAAAGCCATAATTGTACAGCATTTTTTGGAAGCAGGCTCCAGTCTACCGCAACTTCACTATAAATGTTTGGACTATTTGGCCCGCTGTCGTCACGTTTATTGGTACGCACACAGCAAAGAATAACAGCGGCGGAATTATGAGAAACATGAAGCGGTTAACAATAATTCATAGAACTGCCAATAGCGATAAAACGTCTATGTTAAGAGACATACTAAGGCGGCGTACTTGACTAGAAAAGACAGAGTAACAAAAATATCCAAAATTTCCTGCGCTAAATTTGTGCTCTGGTTCTAAATTTCAACCGGAGTAAATCTCAGAACAAAAGGAAAACCTTTTATACGGCTAGAATATTGTGAAACGCAGTACAAAATTAAAAGGCTCAGCTCAAGTGTAAACCGCTGATTACATAAAACGTAAGAGCATTACCATAGGTGCACTAGTTCACGAGGTATTCGCAATTTAATGGCGGTCTACGGACAACGACATTACGTTTTCACTAAAAACGGCTTTCCGCCTTGCAAGCAACTATCAGAAAAAAGGAATGCAAATGTAACAAGCAACGAATCAATGGGAATTCTAAATAGGCATAACTATGTAAAAATGCTCTATATAGCCCGGTCATTGATTACCGACTAGTACCCCAGGTTCCACCTAACAATTGCTGACCCCGCTGCAGAACACGTCGTCCGCCATTTTGAATTTTCATTCTTGTGAGCTCGTTCCAGTGACTTTGTGCATCAGTACGTGAGCACATAGCTTTCTCACCTACCACACATTTTGACTGCTTTTTTGCAATGAATCATCTAGGGGATGATCAATCTCCATACTCAGTTAACGCCGTTGAGACTGTCATGATCAATTCTGATGCGTTAGCCCCTCCACCTTTTTGGGAGAATGATGCTTCATTGTGGTTTGTGCACTAAGAATCCGCGTTTTACATTTGAAAGGTTTCTGCTGATTTTGCCATGTATAACCGGCTAATATCTGGCCTTCATCAGTGTAGGTCCTCGCAGGTGAGCGACATCATATTTTGCCTCCCACTAGTAATGAAATACGAGACTGTTAAACAGGCCATTATTCAGCGAAACGCGCTTTCTGACAAGGTTTGTCTGCATCGACTATTTAGTGACCTTCAACTAGTAGATAGTATGCCCTCAGCCTTGTTGCGCAAAATGCAACAGCTCAGCGGTACGTCCAACATGGACGTAGGGATACTCCGCCAGCTGTGGATGCAACGCCTTTCTGAAAGCAATCAGGCTAGCCTTGCAGTAGCAATTGACTTGCCAAGCACAGAAATTGCAGGTCTGGCAGACCGCGTCATCGAACGGCACCAGCCAGAGTTTGAAACCGAAGCACATAAGAAGTTTTGTGCTGGCGCAACCACACCGACACTGGCGACTATCCAGCCGTCGGCAATAGACGCACTATCATCGCAGATAGCGTCGCTTCAGCGCCAGACCGAAGCACTCACTTTAAACCGTAAACACCGCAACCGCTCTATATGATCGCCCTGTCGCACAAAACCTATTCCACAACTTACTGTTATCGCCACTCGCGTTTCGGTACTAAAGCCTGTAAGTGCGTACAGCTGTGTAGCTACTCCGCAATAAATGATCCGCCACGCCGGCCTGTAATGGCCACGAACGTCGGCAAAGCCCATAGTCGGCTTATCTATCTTAGGGATTATGATTCCGAGACAGAATGCTTAGTTGATACCGAGGCAGAAGTCAGTGTCATTTCCCTATACAAGGTGAGCCCACTGTTTCTATGTCGACAAGCCTAAGTGCCGTCTATGTCACGCCAACAGCCACCTACGGTCATCGGTCGCCTACCCTGGACCTAGGTCTTGGGTGCACGATCCGCTGGGTATTTACTGTCGCTGCAGTCCTCTTTCCCATCAACGGCGTTGACTTTCTCATATCTTTTAACCTCTTGGTCGATGCGAAACGCCAGGTGATAGTCGACACTTCAACAAAATTCAGTGTACGGGGCATCACCGCCTATAACGCATCTGTACCTCTAGCCTACTCCTTTACTCTGACCTCACCGAACAACGCCAGCTTTTTCTCAGTGTTCCAAGCTCCTTCAGCCAATGAACGCAGCTCTGCAGGTGGCATCCCAAGTCACGCATCATACACGTACGAATGGCCCACCCGTCTCATGCCGTCCACTTTGACTATGGCCCGATAAACTAAAGGCAGCTGGGGCAGAGTTTGAGCAAATGCTTGAACTGGGAATAATCCGCCCTTCCGATAGCCCTTGGTCCTCGTCCTTGCAGACGGTCCCTAGAAACCTGGTGATTGGCGCCCTTGTGGTGGTTACCGCGCACTCAATCGGCTACTCGTCCCAGGTTTGCTGGCCGAACAACCTCCTCGTGGTGCCAGCTGGGTGGTTCGGGTTTACCCCCTTCCAGCAAACAGTTCGGCGGCAGTGTTCCAGGACGTGGTTGGTTTTCGTCTGGCAAGCGTTCGCCCTATAAAAAGCCCCATATGTCCGTTTAACAACACTGTGACGTGGCGGTTGTGACTCGCCACTAACTAAAGTCACCCGTTGCTTATCCGAACAATCGCTTCAAGTCCATAGATAGCAAGCACTGGCGACACCTTTAAACACATTCAAGCAAAACAACAGGAAAAATTTACCAATCCCATTAACAAAGCTAAACAAGCCTACATGCAAACTTAGATACCTTCATATATAAAAACATATGCAACAATCCCGTTGTTCCATTGTGCATTAACTGATCACATTTTGTACTCTTAACATGATCATGCCTGCGCAGGCGTGCCTCGCTTAGTCGAGAACACAAAATTTATTTGTTTATTTATTTATTAAGATATTTAGATAGTCATCCCATCCCACATATGCAGGAACTTATCGCATGCCTCACAGGTAAGACGATCTTCATCAAGATCGATCTGGTTCGCGCCTATCACCAGATACGCGTAGAAGAAATGACGCTCCTAAAACAGCCGTCATCACTCTTTACGGCTTGCTTGAATTCTTAAGAATGCCACGTGGACTGTGCAACACCGCACAAACCTTCCAAAGCTTCATCCGCGACGTCGCTGGTGGACTGGACTTCGCTTATTTCTACCTCGGTGCTATTATAATAGCCAGTTCAGCGGAAAAGTGCGCCTCGAACATCTTTGAACTGTCTACAAGCGCTTGACCCAGCACGGTGTCACAGTCAACCCGACTAAGTGCGAACTCGCAAAGCAACGGTAGAGTTCCTAGGCCACCTGGTTTCATCAGCTGGTATCGAATGTCTTCCTGATAAGATCCAGGCAATCAAGGAGTTCCCAGGTCAGACTTGGTTAAATCACCCCCGTTGATTTTGTGGTTTGGTCAAGTACTATCGACGCTTCAATGCGCGCTGCGCTTAGCTCATGCAACCTCTACTAACCTACTCAGTGGGTATGCACGTAAATTCGCTTTCCCTGACACAGCACAGACAGCCTTCGCTGACCTGAAGGATGCTATCTCCAACCTAGCTCTCCTCGCTCATACTGAGTTGACTGCACCTCTTTCTATTGCGACCGATGCCTCAGATGTCGCGGTAGGAGCCGTCCTTCAACAACACGTTGGTGGGCAATGGCAACCCTTGGGTTCTGCTCCAAGCGCCTGCAGCCAGCGGAAGCCCGCCATGGCACGTTTGGCAGAGAACGGCTCGCCATTTACCTAGCGATACGTCACTTCTGGCACACACTCGAAGGCCGCGCTTTCACGCTCTACACTGAACAGAAGCCTCTTAGATTTGCCTTCAACTCTGCTTGCGACAAATATTTACCACGGGGAACAAGCCACTTAGACTTTGTCACGCAGTTCACTGCTAACTTAGGTCATTTCTCAAGTGTAAGCAAACCCGCCGCCGACGTTCGCAGGCGGCTACCTCATTCTCCAGTCTTTGCCTACCGTCGACATTGCCGCCATGGCATCGGTTCAGGCTCAAGCCGAAGACATACAGCGCACCCTGCATACAACTTCGCTACAACTGCAACCAGTCTCTTCAAACCACCGAAGAAACCATTCTCTATGACACTGCACCGGTTGTCCTGGACCCCTCGTGCCCGTCTCCTTCAGACGCACAGACTTTGACGCACTGCACTCACTATCACATCCCGTCATCCGTGCATCTTTGAAACTGGTCACCCAACCTATATTTGGCCGCGCGTAAACAATGCTGTGCGTACCTGGGTTCGCGAATGCCTTCGATGTCAGCCCTCAAAAGTGTATCATCACACCCTAGTCCTCATGGTTCATTTCTTGCCCCGACTCTCGGTTCGCGAATGTACATGTAGACTTGGTATGTCCATTGCATCCTTCTCGCGGCTTCGTATACATTCTTACGTGTGTCGAGCGCTTCACCAGATAGCCATAAGCCATTCCCGTAACAGACTGCAAGCTGAGACTGTTAACCGGGCCTTCTTATATCGGTGGATCGCGCACTACGGATGCCCATCCATCATCACAACTGACCGAGGAACGCCTTTCGAATCTACACATTTCGATGGGTATTGCAACCTTTTAGGTTGTCGCCGCATCCATACCACAGCGTATCTCCCAGCAACCAATGAGTATTTGAACGCTTCTACAGACAGTTTAAATCCTCGCTCTGGGTCTCCTGGAACCCTAGCTGAAGCGAAAACATTTCGCTCGTACTCTTAGGCATTCGCAGCAGCATCAAAGCTGACTTGCAATGTGCACCAACACAGCGGTTTTACGGCACAACGTTAAAGTTTCCAGGAGAATTCGTTGCACCTCCCGCATCGTCGGCTATGCCTTCGCCTAACTTTGCGTCCTCCCCAGCTCCACGCATACGTTCACTACGCCCGACTCCGCCCCGTGATCACATTAGATATGCGCAAGCGCGCAGCGGACGTTCTACATGTACTCACGTCTTCTTCCGCTTTGATGCGGTGTGGCGCCCTCGCCAGCCACCATACACTGGGGATTTCAGAGTTCTGCAACTGGCTAAAACATTCCAATTTAGACCAGAGTGTTTACCGAACAACGGTGTCCATCGGCCGCCTCAAAGTGGCATTCTGTGGCAACCCACTTTCAAACCATTCTAATGCTATCACATAAGCACCCGCAGCTGCAGTGATTGCCCTAGCACCGGACATCCCGAAAGCATCCGTTCCCGTTGACTCTCTACCTACCCCGCCTAAACCCAAGGAACCGACCGATGCGGTATGCAGGTCAAACGTCAAAAGTCCGTTTTTCAGGCTTTGTAAAGTTTGGCTATTTCCATTAAAGCCCCATTATAAATAAATAAATAAATATTTTATTCTCGACAAAGCGAGACACGCCTTTTGGGCATGATCAGCATATTGCATCATTGTACATGATAGCGGAATAAGCAGCACCAACAGTGGGAGTAGTACAGATGGAGACAGTAGTGTGGGCCCATAGAGCGCAAATGTTGTATGTAGTCTATGTACACAGAATGCGAGAGGTAAAGATAATAATCAGATCACTTATATGGTATGTTGATGAGGAACTAGTCCGATGAGGTCCCGTAAGCAACGTAAGTCCGTGAGTGAAGTATGAGGAAACGGGTGAAAAATACTTAAGAATAGTGGTATGTCACGAAGCAGATATGTAGGCGTGCTCATGCGCGAGCCGATATATGCACAGAACTTGTAAATGTGGTGTCGGTCAACTTGCCAATGTGTTAGGGGCGGTGACTTTATTGAGTGGCGAGGCAAATCCGCCACGTCGCAGTGTTGTTAAACAGACATTTGTGGCTTTTTGTAGGGAAAACGCTTGCCAGGCGAAGACTCACCACGTCCTGGAACACTGCCTGCTGTTGATTTAACATAGGCAAGGTTGTATCTGACCGAAAACCCTCGCAGGTATTCGCAGTCATGGAACGTCAGTTTGTTTCCTATGACTGTATAGTCGCCTTCGGAGTCCAGTACAAGTGGTTGGAGCTGTTGAAGTCGGACGACTCAGGTGACTTGTATTGAATTGATCAGTTTCCTAGGTTCTTTAGTTTGTCATGATTATGAATGCGGGTTTTTTCTTTGAGCTTTATTGAATCCGTGTCCATGGGAGCGTCGCAGGTACGTCTTCAGCGGTGTTCGGTGCAGGCAATTTATCCTGTAGAACTAGGGTGAGAAGAAAAACGGACCGAGCAAACTGCCAACAAAATTGAACGGGACTATGTTATTGTATAAATATAAAATTTATGGTAAAGTTGTGCTGGCTGAAATCAATGGAGTGACCGATGAGCTGAGGCTAGTGGTACCTATACGGCCAATGAATAGTTGCGATATGAACGAAGAGAGACGCCAAACAAGAGAGGAAGACGTTAATGTGAGCTGAGATGCATGATAGTGGAGCCGAGAGCCAAACTCAATCAGAGACCGGAACTTCGGATTTCGGTACGCGTTACCAAGCATAGAGATAATGATTCAGACAAAGAAGAGTATCATAAGGTTGTAACTTATACCAATGAGAACTTGAGTCGATGGCAGCCGGTGCCCAAAATAAGAGAGGCCTTGGCTTGAGACCGATAGGCATTTGGAGCCTCAGAGGACTGACTTGGCCAAAATGTTTTGGAATGAGACGCACAGAAGGAAAGGTAACCAAAAGAGACTTGGGATGTTGCGCTGACGCTAGTGATAACTATACCGCCATTGAACTGTTGCGATATAGACCAAAAGAGAGGCAAAACAAGAGAGGAGGACGTAATTGTGTGCTGAGAAGCATGAGAATGGAGCCGAGAGGCAAACCTCAACCAGGGACCTGAGATTGCAATTTCCGTAGAACGACCAAGCATGCAGATAATGTATCAAACGGAGGCGAGCACACAAGGCAGTTAATTATACCAATGAGAACGTTAATCGGTGGCAGCCGGTCCTCAAAAGAAGAGAGGCCTTGGTTTGATGCCTATAGGCATTTGGGGACTGAGAGGCCGGACTAGTCGAAAAAGTTTAAAACTGAGTACCACAGTAGCAAAGGGAATCAAAGGAAGCCCAGGATTTTGCGCTGACGCTAGTGATACCTATACCGCCATTGAACCGATGCGATATGGACCAAAAGAGAGGCCAAACAAGAGAGGAGAACGTAATTGTGAGCTGAGATTCATGATGGTGGAGCCGAGAGACAAAAGTCAATCAGAGACTTGAAATTGCAATTTTGCAGGGAACCAAGCATACAGGTCATGAGGCAGACGGAGGCCAGTACCATGAGGCTGTTGCTTATGCTAATGAAAGCTGTAATCGACGCTTAAAGGAAGAAAAGCAATGGTTTATGACTTATGGGCATTTGGAGCCGGAGGCCGGTGCTGTCCAGGAGGTTTAAGAGTGCGTGGCGCAGTAGGAAAGCGAATCAAATGTGGCCTAGTATGTTGTGCTGATGCTATGGGAACCTAAGCCACCATTGAACCGATGCGATATGGACCAGAGAAGAGGCCAACCAAGAGAGGGGGACGTAATTGTGATCTGAGAAGCATGAGAGTGGAGCCGAGAGGCAAAATTCAACCAGGGACCTGAAATTTCAATTTCGGTAGAAGGACAACTCATGCATGTAATGTACCAGACGGAGGCGAGTACGTGAGGCAGTTAATTATACAAATGAGAACATTTGCCGACGGCAGCTGATGCTCGAATGGGAGAGGCTTTGTTTTGAGACCGATGGGTATTAGGGGCCTGAGAGGCCGGACAAGTCCAGTAGGTTTAATAATGCGTGCCACATTAGCAAAGAGAATCAAACGGGGGCTAGTAAGTTGCGCTGGCGTTAGAGGTACCTGTACCATCACTGAACCGATGCGATATGGACCAAAAGAGAGGCCAAACAAGAGAGGGAGACGATACTTGTGAGCTGAGAAGAATGATAGTGGAGCCGAGAGGCAAGATTAATCTAGGACATGAGCTTTCGATTTAGGTAGGGGGACCAAGCGTACAGATAATGAATCGGACGGAGACCTGAATCATGAAACCGTTACTTATACCATTGAGAACCTTAATCGATGGCAGCCGATCCTCAGAGGAAGAGAGGCCTTGGCTTGAGACCTATAGGCATTTGGAGCCTGAGAGGCCGGAGTAGTCCAATGGGTTTAACGAGGAGTGCCATAGTAGCAAAGAGAATCGAACGGGTGCGAATAAGTTGCTAATAAGTTACATTAGTGGTTATCGTGCGTCTCATCTACAAACGTTTTTCAAAGTCAACAAAAATCCCAAAGCATTTTAAAAAGCTAAAATACTTATTTGCTTTTATCATGCAGACCACGTTCTCTCTCCGGCGTCAAGCCACTTCCAACGACCCTTTCCCACCCCCCTGAGTTATAGCTTCCAGAAACTCAACTGCCGGAATTGCCAAGGCAACCTTCGTGTGACGCGTCAACCGGCTCAACGCAACCCACTATTGACTCGCCAGACAACCCAGGGCCTCTTCCAGACCAAAGGAACAGTCCTTTGCCCTCGGCCACAAACAGCCACGAACGGTTTGGTCCCCAAACGCCTGGGTGGACGTTGCCCACGAGAACGCCGGATTTCTTCGTGGGACGATAACGCATGTGTTTTTTCGTGGGACGAGGACGCCCGTATTTCTTCCTGGGACGAGGACCGTGGACTGGAGTGTTGTGGGGATTGTCACCTCCCAAGCTCACCGTCGGGTCTGCAGCCAAGGGAAGGTTATGTCGGCCATTTTTCTGGACGAGCCAGATTTTGTAGGCCGATCAGTCCTCCCCGACGGCCCACCGATGATGCACGCATTAATAAATAACAAAAGCTTGGACCCAGCGAACTCTGCTATGCACCCGACCTTGGAAGCCCTTACTCATGGCCGTGCAACTATTCACACCCATCCTCACCTACCGTCTTCCCCTACTAACAGCTCCATCGAAGGCTTCCATTCTTCAGCCTGCTAGGGGATGCCCTTTTTGTGTACCGGAAAACACGCTGTTTTAGTATTTTTTAACATTGGAGTTTACAGTTGTTCTAACCTTCAAGACGTCCACTTGTTTTACTGAAGGCACTTCCGTTGACACAAATGGCTTTGGTGAGTAGCCTACTGCACCTTTCCTCGCTCTCTTAGACTCCCTACCTATTTTTATAGTCTGCACAATATACGTTGTGTTCAGTCACCTCTAGCATCTATCCGGTACCGTAGGAAATATTTCCCTTACGTGTCATTGAGTACCGCCTAGTACTCCAGGCTTCACCCAACCAGGGCCAGTTTTCTATACACATAAGGCTAGATCTCCAACACCAGCGAGGTAGAAGAGCCTGTCGCTAATAATAAGGAACCAGGTATCAGAAAAGTTGGCAAAATGCAGCAAAACGCTTTGGGCGTGATATCCTTTGGGTCTGTGTTGTTGTGGCATCACCAACCCTACTTCCGTGGATTGAGCTCGCTCAAACATGAGGGAGTAATATGCATCGTGTGTTGCCGAAAACTATTATACAGCTCATTGGTTAAGTTCGTGCTAGCGATTTCCTTCCAGAAGGCAAGGTTTACTAGTACCCTAATGTTATACCAGCTAGTGTCTTGTTAGTTTTGCTGTCAAGGGCCGTTCTAGCACCCTAGGCAAAAATGATAAGGCAAAGCAAGCGTAGGATAGTAAGTAGCAAACCCAGGGGAGCTGGTTGTTCACCAACCATTACCCCCAAGGCATGGTAGGCTTTGGAGCCATGTACAAGATAAAAAAACGCACGAGCTGCCGAGATAAGGCAAAGCGGTAGTCAAAATCTTTCGGATGTCTAGCCAGCCAGTATGACATGGGGCCTTTCTCTTTGGTTATCTTCCGTGCCAGTGAAAGGGTATCTGGAACTGCGGATGTTTTACTAACAAAAGCGGGTGAAGAATAGAATCTGGTCTTCATGATACCTGTCTACTAGGATTGCCAATGGGATAGGCACATAAATAACAGCTAAAGCTATGGGGTAAAGGGAAGTTAAGTAGGGGGCAAAATGTCTGATACTTTGACCTATAACTTTTAGTGTTCTCTCTATAGACAAGTTGCAAGATATATATATATATATTTATATATATAGCAGTATGTTTAACAACTGTAGCTGGAAAGGGCGGAGTAAATTAGCTAGTACTCAGGCTCAATGCAAACACGTCCATTAAGGCCAGCTGGTAACTGTCATCTACAAAGGTACCCAGCGATAAAATCTCTTGGAATATGCTTGGAACAGACTAGGATTTCATGATGTCAGAAAGATGAAACACAAATCGGTTTTGATAGGGTTTTATTGTGGCAACACCACGCCCTTGACACAAGAGCTACTTCAGGACAGATGAATCGTTACAAACTTGGCTTAGCATTTTATATGAACGTAAGTTGAAAGTTGCAAGACAACATGAACCACTTGATAATAGTGTTAGAGGTCAATAGGTAAGTGGCCATGCTAGTGAAGGAACAGGCATCGAGCGTTGCTCATTGATCCACGTCACCGGTCGTTCACATGTGAGGCATTCCTCTGTTTAGGAGTAGCGCACCTCTTTTTAGTGGTAGCAAGCTCCACACATGCGATTACACAGTGCTCGTTAGGAGCCACTCCATATCTCAGTAACCTTTATTCCTTTAGTATATCCGCATTCAATCTTTCCGCTGCCCTGCCGCCAACTGACCTTTAGATCTCTCTTGCGGCAACCTAATTATTTTTATTTATTCTGCGCTCCCTATCCTATTACGCTATTTGCTATCCATACACCTTGCAATCACGACCAATACTAACTCTCTTTGCTCTTCCCCACGCAACTTTTGGCTCATACCAAAACAATACTACGTAGCTTACTTACTGGTACAACGCTCACCTCTCTGCGCAGGCGTTAGCAATCCACCTATACGGCTGATTCTATAGGATATTCAAAAGACACTTTCAACATAATTATTGTTGCACAATGTACATGCTTTTGTTTCCAGACCAAATGCTATAACATAAGACTTTAACAATGTTTAACTGCATGCCTATTTTTGCGGTATTCTCTTGGTTGTTCCTCACTTCCCTTTTCTCCGAGGTCCGGAACTTCTTGGAGATCTGGTATTGGACTGAGGAACAATTTTCGCCGAAGACGGATTTAACCACCGACAGGGACTTACATGGAGCATGGTTGGACACCAAAAGGACCCAACTACCATCACCAAAATCTTTGTCCAGTATGGAGAACTGGACACATCTTCATACTTCCATACATTATACATCTGAAAAATCCAGACGTCAGAAACTTAGATCTTTTGCTTACCTGGACACACAACAAGACGACTATTCGCGACGTTCCCTCCGCAACCGACCTCATCAATCATGGCGGCCCCGATAAAACTACCTGTCCAACTAACAGAGCAAATTAGGAGCCATTTGTCTGCGAATTACCGAATGCAAAAGCAGTCATCAAACGACTTTGCCAGTTATACATTAATGTTCAAAATGCTTTACGGCAGTGTTGCAGGACGTGGTGGGTTTTCGCCTTGCAAGTGTTCTCTCTATAAAAAGCCACAAATGTCTGCTTAACAATACTGCGACGTGGCGGATGCGACTCGCCACTGAATAAAGCCACTGCCCACAAGTACATACTAGCAGGTCGACTATACTCACATCTCAACTCTTCCCGACACATTCAAGAATATGTTGCGCTCCGTCTACAAACACTGTTACCTTGCACTTATAGTGTCTTGACCGTTTCAACTACAAACGATTGAACCCTAAGTATCGTCGCGATACACAACTGACTTTAAACCTTGATCACGCCTGATTTGGTGTGTCTGAAGAAAGTTGAGAACAAACTACTTATATATATGAATAAGTTGCTAATGTCACTGTTGCAGTTAACATAATGTGTCTTTACAAATGCACAAAACTGATCATGCCTCCATAGGCGTGCCTCGCATAGTCGAGAATAAATATTTATTTATTTATTTATTTATTCTTGCAGCTGATGATCCACGCTCCGACCTGAGCTTGTCCGCCGACACATTTTCTGGCTGACCGGGTTAACGCAGACCGCCTCGCATTCGGTAACTCCACCCCGTCTATTCTGTTCACAGCTTTTAGTCTTAGTAATCTCGCTCGCCTCAGTAATCATACTTTGGCCCGTTGCTGGTAAGGCCCTCCTAAGGATCTCGACATTGTTCCGATCAATCGCGTGTCCGGCCTCTAAAGCATGTACTGCCACCGCTGAATCTTTTCGTAGGGTCCTGTATTCAGGCTCATTTCTCGATGGACTTGCAACGTACCGCTTGTGTTCTGCTATCCTCGTGCGTAGCTCTCTAGCTGTTTGACCTATATACACGTGTTCACAGTCTTTGCAATTGATTTCAAAACACAATTTGTCGTCCTGTTACTTGGAAGTGGATCCTTCAAACGCACATGTGTTAACAGAGTGTTTGAACTTTTCGAAAAACCACTTATATTCTCCTTGTTTAGTACTCGTCTGATTGCCTCTGAGGTTCCCTTTTTATGGGGGTTTCCACTGTCCCAATTCACTCCTTTGTGCGTCGATGAGGTGGATTTAAAGCTCTCTGAAATTTGCGTTTCACTAACCGCCTCGGATATCCACTGACTACTAAGTTGCTCACCGTCTCTTTAGAAGCGGCCTTCCTGTCCTCCTACTCTGTACACGGAATCTGGGCTCTGCGCAACAGAGAGGATGCGATAGCGGTATGGACTTCTTTTGAATAACCAGAACCGCAACGAATCACTTCGTCCGTAGCTGTAGGCTTGCGATATATCGTCGTGTATAGCCCTCCACGTTCCTGTAAACTAGGCCTAGTTCACAGGAACAAGACTGTGAACACGTGTATATAGGTCAAACAGCTAGAGAGCTACGCACGAGGATAGCAGAACACAAGCGGTACGTTGCAAGTCCATCGAGAAATGAGCCTGAATACAGGACCCTACGAAAAGATTCAGCCGTGGCAGTACATGCGCTAGAGGCCGGACACGCGGATGATTGGGACAATGTCGAGATACTTAAGAAGGCCTTACCAGCAACGGGCCAAAGGATGATTACTGAGGCGATCGAGATTACTAAGACTAAAAGCTGTGAACAGAATAGACGGGGTGGAGTTACCGAATGCGAGGCGGTCTGTGTTAACCCGGTCAGCCAGAGAAAGTGTCGGCGGACGAACTCAGGTCGGAGCGTGGCTCAGCAGCTGCAAAAAGAAATGCCTCACACGTGAACGACTGGTGACGTGGATCAATGAGTAACGCTTGATACTTGTTGATTCACTAGTATGACCACTTACCTATTGATTTCTAACACTGTTTTCCAATAAGTAAATAAATAAATATTTTATTATCGACAAAGCGAGATACGCCTTTTGGGCATGATCAGCATATTGCATCATTGTAAATGATAGCGGAATAAGCAGCATTAACAGTGGGAGTAGTACAGATGGAGACGGTAGTGTGGGCCCATAGAGCGCAAATGTTGTATGTAGTCTATGTACACAGAATGCGAGAGGTAAAGATAATAATCAGATCACTTATATGGTATGTTGATGAGGAACTAGTCCGATGAGGTCCCGTAAGCAACGTAAGTCCGTGAGTGAAGTATGAGGAAACGGGTGAAAAATACTTAAGAATAGTGGTATGTCACGAAGCAGATATGTAGGCGTGCTCATGCGCGAGCCGATATATGCACAGAACTTGTAAATGTGGTGTCGGTCAACTTGCCAATGTGTTAGGGGCGGTGACTTTATTGAGTGGCGAGGCAAATCCGCCACGTCGCAGTGTCGTTAAACAGACATTTGTGGCTTTTTGTAAGGAAAACGCTTGCCAGGCGAAGACCCACCACGTCCTGGAACACTGCCGGCTGTTGATATAACGTTGGCAGGATTGTATCTGACCGAAAACCCTCGCGGATATTCGCAGCCACATAACGTTAGAGGCTTTCGAGCGTCAGTTAGATGCTCTAGGGTGGCAGTACCAATCCTTCTCCTTCTCCTAACCGACTTGTGTCTTCAACTTTCCCCTCGTTCTTTTTTAATTTTCTTCTCACCTTGGTATGATCATTATTTAAGTGACATTCCCCCTCTTGTTTTCTTAGCTTACCCTTCACTTTTTTACTTCACATAAACCGGCCTGGCAGTGACTGCTGGGCAGGAAAATGTGGGCAGTAATTGGTTGGACCTGGTGTGATGCGGTCTTTGTTTTTGCTTTTCAACCTCTCAAGCAGACCTGTCAATTCCCGATCCAACGATACGCAAAAGAAGGAACATTCGCGGGATTATCCTATCGTTCCGGTCCCCAACTGAACTTGAACTGGTTTCATATGGCTGTGTAGTCGCTTTCGGATTCCAGTACAAGGGGTTGGACCTGTTAAAGTCGGACGACTCAGGTGACTTGTATTAAATTGATCAGTTCCCTAGGTTCTTTAGTGTGTCATTGAGTGAAGTATGAGGAAACGGGTGAAAATACTTAAGAATAGTGGTATGTCACTAATCAGATATGTAGGCGTGTTCGTGCGAGAGCCGATATATGCACAGAACTTGTAAATGTGGTGTCGGTCAACTTGCCAATGTGTTAGGGGCGGTGACTTTATTGAGTGGCGAGTCACATCCGCCACGTCGCAGTGTTGTTAAACAGACATTTGTGGCTTTTTGTAGGGAAAACGCTTGCCAGACGAAGACCCACCACGTCCTGGAACACTGCCGGCTGTTGATATAACATTGGCAAGATTGTATCTGACCGATTACCCTCGCGGATATTCGCAGTCACGTAACGCCAATTTGTTTCCTATGGCTGTGTAGTCGCCTTCGGAGTCCAGTACAAGTGGTTGGACCTGTTGAAGTCGGACGACTCAGGTGACTTGTATTGAATTGATCAGTTTCCTAGGTTCTTTAGTGTGTCATGATTATGAAGTGCGGGTTTTTCTTTGTTCTTTATTGAATCCGTGTCCATGGGAGCGTCGCAGGTACGTCTTCAGCGGTGTTCGGTGCAGGTAATGTTATCCTGTAGAACAAGGGTGAGAAGAAAAACGGACCGAGCAAACTGCCAACAAAATTGAACAGGACTATGTTATTGTATAAATATAAAATTTATGGTAAAGTTGTGCTGGCTGAAATCAATGGAGTGACCGATGAGCTGAGGCTAGTGGTACCTATACCGCCAATGAATAGTTGCGATATGAACGAAGAGAGACGCCAAACAAGAGAGGAAGACGTTAATGTGAGCTGAGATGCATGATAGTGGAGCCGAGAGCCAAACTCAATCAGAGACCGGAAATTCGGATTTCGGTAGGCGTTACCAAGCATAGAGATAATGATTCAGACAAAGAAGAGTATCATAAGGTTGTAACTTATACCAATGAGAACTTGAGTCGATGGCAGCCGGTGCTCAAAATAAGAGAGGCCTTGGCTTGAGACCTATAGGCATTTGGAGCCTCAGAGGACTGACTTGGCCAAAATGTTTTGGAATGAGACGCACAGAAGGAAAGGTAACCAAAAGAGACCTGGGATGTTGCGCTGACGCTAGTGATAACTATACCGCCATTGAACTGTTGCGATATAGACCAAAAGAGAGGCAAAACAAGAGAGGGGGACGTAATTGTGTGCTGAGAAGCATGAGAATGGAGCCGAGAGGCAAACCTCAACCAGGGACCTGAGATTGCAATTTCCGTAGAACGACCAAGCATGCAGATAATGTATCAAACGGAGGCGAGCACACAAGGCAGTTAATTATACCAATGAGAACCTTAATCGGTGGCAGCCGATCCTCAAAAGAGGAGAGGCCTTGGTTTGATGCCTATGGACATTTGGGGCCTGAGAAGCCGGACTAGTCGAAAAGTTTTAAGAATGAGTACCACAGTAGCAAAGGGAATCAAAGGAGGCCTAGGATGTTGCGCTGACGCTAGTGATACCTATACCGCCACTGAACCAATGCGATATGGACCAGAGAAGAGGCCAAACAAGAGAGTGGGACGTAATTGTGATCTGAGAAGCATGAGAGTAGAGCCGAGAGGCCAAACTCAGCCAGGGACCTGAAATTTCAATTTCGGTAGAAGGACAAAGCATGCAGGTAATGTACCAGACGGAGGCGAGTACGTGAGGCAGTTAATTATACAGATGAGAACATTTGCCGACGGCAGCCGATGCTGGAATGAGAAAGGTCTTGCTATGAGACCGATGAGCATTAGGGGCCTGAGAGGCCGGACAAGTCTAGTAGGTTTAATAATGAGTGTCACAATAGCAAAGAGAATCAA